>BRDA01037353.1:554-12849 GCA_036984385.1 Crenuchus spilurus | reverse complement strand
CAGATTGACAAAGATGTGGAAAAGCAAGTCAGTTAGCACCAACACCAAACTAAGACTGATGAAAGCCTTGGTCTGGCCAGTAGCTACATATGGATGTGAAGCCTGGACACTGAAGAAAGAGGAAGAAAGACGTATTCAGGCTTTTGAGAACAAGTGCATCAGGAAGTTGCTGAAGATCTCATGGATGAAGATGATGACCACTGAGTAAGTCTATAAGATGCTAGAACTCAAAAGGAGTTACTGATGCATGTTAAATCCCGCAAGTTACGTTACTTTGGTCATGTGATGAGGCAGCACATGAGAGCCCTGAAGGAAGTGTTATGACTGGACTTGTGGAGGGAGTCAGAAGACGTGGAAGACCAAGAATAACCTGGATGGATAACATCAAGACATGGACTGGATTATCAGGTGCTAGCCTGCTACAAGCAACAAGAGACAGATGGCATTGGAGAGAAGTGACTCGTCTGTGCAGTCTACCAACGCAAAGTGATGACGGCGTATGACATGACATTTACTTATTGAGGAAAATTATCCAATATTACATGCATGTGAGTGTATTTTTTTAGTATTTTTGCCCATTTTTCCTCCTTCCAATGATTTAGGAGCCAATTAACCCATACAATGCACTCTGAGGAAAGTGCAGGATCCCCAGTTCAGTTGGATTGCCGGGCAGATGCCTGAGACAGCCAACATTACGTAGTAATGCTGGAAAGAGAGCACCATCTACCCACCCAAAGACAGCACGACCAATTTTTGCTCTCTCGCACCCTGGCTGTCGATGACGAAAAGCATAACCGGGATTCAAAATCACGATCCTCTGGTCATAGTGTCAGTGTCTTAGCCCACTGAGGACCTCAAGGACCCCTGTGACTTTTATTTAAGTATTTTTTGTGACCTCATTGTGCAGCAATAACTAAACCTTTCTGGTAATTGTTGATCAGTCCTGTACATTGGCTTCTCCACAACATTTCTAAAAGTTTTAAGGTCAGGACTTTGACTTGGTCATTCCAAAACGTTAACTTTATTCTTCTTTATTCAGTCTTTAGTAGTACAAGTTGTTTACTTATGGTTTTGCTGCAAGACCCACATTCCCTTGAGATTCAGTTCATGTTCAGATGTCCTGGCACTTTCCTTTAGTGTGTGCTAGTATAATTTGGAATTCACTCATACACCAATGATGCCAAACCATCCTGGCCCAGATGCAGCAAAGCTGAAACAAATCATGATACTACCACCACCACCATGTTTCACAGATGGGATTCTTTTTTTTATGGAATTTTGTGCTTGTTTACCTTTCTCTAAACATAACACTTCTCATTTAAACAAAAAATATCAATTCCAAAACCAAAAAGTCTCATCTATCCACAAGACACTTAATTGACCTTTGTAATCTTTAACTTAAAATAGGCAGCACTGTTCTTTTTCGGAGAGCAGCAACTTTCTCCTTGCAACCTTGCCATGTACACCATTGTTGGCTCATGAACTTACCTTTGTTTCTTTGTGACATTGTGGATTACTACATGCCTTGTTCTTTGCATGATCTTTGTTGATTGACCACTCCTGGGGAGCGTAACAATGGTCTTCCATTTATCAATCTGACTGTGGATTGGTGGAGTCCAAAGAGCGATTGTTTTGTAACCTTTTCCAGCCTGATGAGCATCAACATCTCTTTTTCTGAGCTCCTCAGGAATCTCATTTGTCTGTGCCATGATACACTTCCACAAATGTGTTGTGAAGTGCAGACTTTGATAGATCCCTGTTCTTTAAATAAAAAAGGGTGCCCACTTACACCTGATAGTCATCTCATTGATTGACAACATCTGACTCTAACTGCACCTTCAAATCATCTGCTAATCCTAAAGGTTCACACGTTTGATACTCACAAATGTAATATTGGATCATTTATCTGATGATGTTTAAGGTCTAATTTATGCAGAAATATAGAAAATTCCAAATAGTCTTTTTTTCCAAATTCCAAATTCCAAAAATCTTTCAAACACAGTGTAATTTCATAAGGTGGTAGCTTTATAATTCTAATTCTTTATAACATTTATAATGTTCCCAACATAGATAATCATTTAAGAAGACAATATTGATGAGAGAAGACATTTGATTTTCATGTTTTCTGTGCAAGGATTTTCAGCAACATTACAAATGCTAACAAGTCTAAAAGGTTTAGCCATTAGCCAGGTTTATAATCTGACTCTAAGGCTATAAGAAGAGCAGTTTCTTCATATCCTGTTTGGGGTGACTTGGTTAGATACAAGGCTTGGAGCGTTCTTGGCTACTGCACTATCCATCATCCAACAATCCCTCCGTTCCAGCTCTCAGGCCTCCAAGGCCTCCAAGCTAAACACGTGCTAACTGCAGGGCAAGACTCCTTACAGAGAACTGCTTAAGAGAGAGGGGAAATTTACAGAACACCATCCAAACAGCCTGTGCATGGCCAGGATCGAAGAGAGAAAGAGAGAGAGAAGGGGGGGGTGCACAACACATGTTTTTTATTGGACTGCACACCGGTACTATTTGTTCAAAAATTAAACAGTTACTTTTCTTACTGTCTGTGTGCACTATGCTTTCCAGAGAAGCTGTGTAACCATGTCAGCATCATTCAGCCTCCTGTACAATTACACTTCTGTTTTTTACACTGATAAGCCAGAACATTATGACCAATATGCTGATATACTGATTTGCTGCCACCCCCTGAGTGCATGGACTCTGAAGGTGTACTGTGGGTGACACGATGGCTTGATGGCTGGCATGTTTGCCTCTGAGGGCTCAAGTTCCCATCTGGGTATTCTCCCCGTGTCTGCGTGGGTTTTCTGACCACATGAAATAAATTGTATATCTTTTTAGATTCAGTTTCTACTGTTCTTCAACATGGATTGGCACCCTGTCCTGGACTTGACTAGGATAGTCTGTAATGTCCTGCCCTGCACCCAGTGAAGGGGTAGGTGACTAACTGCGACCCTGTTATTTCATGTGGTCAGTACCTACTGAGAATGTCCTACAAATTCACTAGAACTCCATCTCATAGTGTATCTCTGGGGTGTGCTGGTCCAGCTCCACCTCACAACGTACAGAACTAAGGATCAGCTGCTAACATCTTGATGCCAGATACCACAGTATGAATGAATGAATGTTACACTTATTTAGTGCCTTTCTTTACTTTACTTTACAGTCAATACAATCCTTTTACACACTTACAACTCAACCACACTCACCGGTCAGAAGCGGCAGCCAGTTACACACAGCATCTCAATGAGAAGCAACCATCCACCTGGAGGACTAGGGGGATCACCCAAGACAGAGTGCCAACCATATCTGGGCATACACACACATATATATACATTCATTCCCACACACCAATGTCATTTAGAGCCAATTCACCTAATCTCCATGTTTGTAACTGTGGGAGGAAACCAGAAAACCCACCCTGTTCAGGATTAAGCAGAAGACATATTGGATGGATGGATGGATGGATGGATGTTCCTCAACACATGTTGGCCTTTAGAGTCTTTAGATGTTGCCTCTTATCTTTCTGCTTTGCAATTACTTTGTTTTACAGACATGTGACCTTAATGACACAAAAAACCTCTCTGTTTACAGACATGTGATGACACAGTGCCTGTTTTACATATAGTCTGGGCCTGTTTTACCCAGTCAGTCTGGTCTCACATTCCCCCATTCAACCTTCTCCTCTCCAACCTTGATCCCGCTCCCATAACTAACTGTATTTAAACCCAACGAACATGTGCTCTTTGGGTGTGATTGGTGACAGACTCTTTGAATAAACTCTGGAATCTGAAGAACCAGTCTCCTCACTCTTCCTGACCAGATTTCTAACACAAAGGACACATTCAATTCTGAGGTCTTGTAGACTCCATAACTTGGTGTTTGGGAATTGTTTTGACACACAAAGGACTGACAGCATATTAGTCATATTAACAAATTGATTTTACCAGTCATACAACTTACCCTTCCCTCAGCCACACCAGCTGTACACATGCACATGTACAAACACACTCAAATACTCACACAAGCCTTAAGCTATTTGAGCATGGAGTTCATCACTAGTGGGAGAGGTGCCTTAAAGCATTCTGAGGCACATCTGTGCTCCACATCTCTCAAACATGCACAAAAAATCTGAATCAGAGAAGTACAAACAGTGTCATAATCAGAGCCTCCCGGTGAAATCAGGGGAATTTTCAGTGTGAAAGGGTGAGAACACGAGAAAGACAAATTCCAATAATCAAAGTAGGGGTGCGAGCTATCATGGTAAATTACGGCAGTGCTTAAGACTGGCTTTACGTAGTGCAACACGTAGTTGCTTGAAGCATGCATGAAACACAACTGCACATTGAATTACATAATGTAAAGCATCCTTAATTGTCATATTGCTTGAAAACTACATGCAAATCACAGCATGGATGAAAGTTCTGCATAAAGCCAGACTAAAGAACACTGACCAACTGTAAAAAGAGCATTTATTGCAGCTCACTAAGCAAAAAATGAATATAATTAACTGTTTTCCTTGTTTGTGATTTCCAATGTTGTAAATGTAGCACCACTGTGATGTGTGAACCAATTGCAAGACCATGGAGATGATGCTGGAAGTCCAAACCTGCCTTGTCACCAGTCACCATAAATGGAGTAGATGTGGAGGTGGTAAACTCTTTTGGACAGTTGTGTGCCAAGACAACATCATCAACAAATTCTCCATGAACAAATTGATTGACAAGGCTGACTTTGTTGTAGTCAATCTGGAATTTCTGGAGGTTGTGGCAGAACAAAGGAGCTGTATGCTTTCTCAACATGTTTAATATACAGGGCAACATGTTCTGCTGAATTGGTGCTTGTATGTTTAGACAGAACTGTAGTGTGAGCACCCACATCACAACAGGTCAGCCACACTGACTACTTTTATACTTTACATACAGTATGCATAGAAATCGCAGGCTTTGTCCGTACATGACCTGTCCTAATGTGCAGTTTCACCAAAAAACACAAAATTGCACACTGTATCCCTGACTTTATATGTTTATGTAAATTGCAGAAAGATCTTCAAGTGCTGTGATATTATATTTCAGCCATATTACTCACCCCAAAATCAAAATACAAGCCTAATGTCTGTATATGGTGGTCAGACGATGTGAGATTTATTTTCAGTAATACTGTAGATGCAGTCAACTGGAGTCATGGAAACTATCTGCTGAAGAATGAAGGGAAGCTACTCTGAAATGGACAGATTTGAGCTCTGCTGGATGAAGATCGGCCTCCAACAACAATACAGAAGAAGGTGTGGCTTGATGCCTTGGAGCTGTGTAGCTGCATTTGTTCCAAATTCAGCAGAAATAACATAAAAGCCATGTTTTTACACTACTGTGCAATGACTAATACAATTTTTATACAGTATATTGTTATATACACACTAAAAATAGAGGTATGATATGTGACCCCACCAGGGAAAACCAGGTCAAAGTCATTCTTTTTTTTCAAAATTTGTTTTTTTCAAAACAACTTTTTGTGAATTTAAGTTTTGTTTTTGATCAAAATATGTACTCTGATATATATCTGAGACTGTTATCTTTCATTTACAGCAATAATACCGAGTGGCTAAGTTTTGTCGCTAATGTGAGTGACATGATATCTCAATAAGTTGCCCAGTGACTTTGGCCTGGTTTTCCCTGGTGGGGTCACATATAAGTACTGTCGTGTACTCAAAGGAACACTCTTCATAAATGTACCCTAAAAGGTACATTTTACCCTCTTTGGATACAGAATAGAATCTTAACTGGTAAAAAAAAACTATGGGTACAATAATGAAAGGTACTCTATTGTAATTCAATAACATACAGCCCCAGCGACAAGCCTTTGTACTCTGTTATACAGATAGCAAAATTAATCTGGCCCACATTTGGCATGGATTGACAGCACTTGGGCGGAAAGCTCCCAGTTGCAAGATGTGGGCCACATATCAGTCATATGTAGGTAACCCTCTCATATCTCTGCCAGAAGTGGACCAAATCTGTTATGGTACATGTGGACCAAATGTGTATTTTCATTATAAGGGCCACATTTGGCTCACATGCAGTTTGCCGACAGTGGGCCAGTGCCATTTCTCAGCCAGAAGTGGCCCACATCCATATGCTCTCTGGGTAAGTACAAATCTATACTTAATTTTCTTAGTGTGTATCATAATATTGTTATACATGTTGTCCTGTTTGCTTCTTTGCCCAAACAATTATGAATAACTAGCTAATTAATTAATAAAATACCAATTAAGACATGGTGATAGCCGTTGGATTAAATATGATGTTACAAACTGATGTTACAACATTTGCTGAAAATACATGATGTGGTGTACATGGAGAATTGTTCTTTGGCAGCTTTCTGACTTGAGCTTCTGGGAACACCGGACTCTTGTACAAGTCTCTATAGATTTTTGAGGTGACACCTGCAACTGGTTTACACTGTTTCTTCTCACATTTTTGGTTGCCTACCTCCATGACCATCCACCAGTAACCGCATTATTTCCAAGTTCTTCACCAGGCTGAGAATGCAAGGTTTCATTGGTGGCTTTCATCTTCCAAGATTTTTCGGAAATTCCTGTGTCTGGAATCAAGTTTGTTATCCAGTACATTCACAACATGAATACTTCTGTAGTGTGCACTGAGCCATTATACATGGATCGTTCAATGAAATAACCAATGTCCTGTGCTGTGTACATGAGGATAACTGAGGGCTTTAATGTCTCACTACAGCAGAAGGTGACTGATGGAGATGGCTGGACAGGCGCCGGCCTCCACTCCTACAGCCGCGGATATTAGTCATTAGAAATGAACACCCATCTACATGCACTGTAATCAGTCTTTTTCACACAGACTGTAAAGAAGCAAACAGGACACCTTGTATATTATGGTAATAACATTAAGAGATTAAAGTAATTTTTTAGTAAAAAAAAATCTTCAGTTTTGTGCAGGAGCTACAGTATGTAAGGTAAAGAAAACCTGTACCTGAACATCATTTACGTAACTAGCTTTGCGAAAACTATTGTGACAGTAATTTGTTTAGTAATCTTAAATAGACTTTAATAGTATTTAAACTCCTCAGTGTCACCAACCAAAAAATATCTAGTCAACAGTGGCCTCTGGGCAACTGGAGGATGACCAACACACACTGTTTGACAACAGAAGATCTTCTGTTCCTGACTTTACATCTACAAGGTGGACCAAAAAGGTAGGCATGTCTAACAGAGAATGGACTCCAGCAACTCTCTTGTGTTTGGCCCACTGACACCAGCACAACACACACTAACACACCACCACCACATCAGTGTCACTGCACTGACATTGATCCACCACCCAAATAATATCTGCTGTTTCGGGGTCCTAATCATAGAAGAACAGGGTGAGAAGAGGTTAAGAGTGTATACAGAGCAACAGATGGGACTAACAGTAATTTTAGAACTACAAAGTGCAAAAGTGAAAACAAACGGCCTACTATGTAACTGAAACAATCCAAAGTTCTGGATTTCCATATTTTTGCTGTAACTGGAGATGCCTGTGGTAAAGAACAGGCCTACTGATCACAAGCAGAAGGGATGCTGTAGAGCACATCGGCAAGCTCTGGAAGACCTGGGGCCACGAGCTCTTCACAGCAACACACTTTGTTTAAAGCCTGTCACAGAGCTCACGGATGTGTTTACATTCTCTGAGAATGGCCTAGCACACTTGAGCAAGTCCATTAATGATAATGCCTTACTTTTGCACTTGAAAGCCAACAG
Organism: Crenuchus spilurus; assembly: GCA_036984385.1. Classification (NCBI taxonomy): domain Eukaryota; kingdom Metazoa; phylum Chordata; class Actinopteri; order Characiformes; family Crenuchidae; genus Crenuchus; species Crenuchus spilurus. The sequence goes on along the minus strand of BRDA01037353.1, from coordinate 5,063 downwards.
GCACTGTGGAATGCATGTGTTTTAGACACAGCCGACGTAGGTGGTATGAACATTATAAAGCATGTTCTCATGTCTGGCAGCTTAGAAATATTACAATTTCTGCATAATTCAGTCTGTGAGATTTAAACAAAGTCATTCAAAGTGAAGTGAAATGATTCAAAGTTGAGAAATGTGGCAAATTTCTTTACAATAATGGTGATTGGAACCAGGGGTTGCCTACCTAATGTCTACACAAATTCAGTCATTTTATTTGCTATGCAAAATGTACATTGATCCTATCTCCTGAGTTTTATAAGTCATGGGCGTGGAAGTGGGGGGAAAAGTGGACCTGACTACCCAGGGCCCGAGTAGGGAGAGGGGCCCATACAAATCATTATTATTATTATTATTTTTTTGGTCGTTTTTATTTCGAATGAATTGGACCCTCAAATTAATGATTTATTAATTCATATTTCAAATATATTGATAAAATCAACTGAGTGAATTAACTTTAGTCACAGTCCTCTCAACATATTGGACATTCTGGGGGCCCCCTCTTGGAGGCCCAAAATGGTTTAGTCCTCCCAACAGCGACTAGCGACAAGTGTAACGTCAATGAGCCAAGATTGAATGACCTGGGGGCTACACATCATGCTCAGAAATCAGGATTTCAAAAGAAGAAAGAAAGTGAGGAAAAAGAAAGAAGGCAGAATGAGAGGAGACAGCTGTTGACGGCTTTCTTTCCCAAAGGTGAACCGAGTTTTCTTGTTATGTAAAGTCCAATTAAAGTTAAAGTAGTCCACTCCAGACAGCTGCGGCTGATTTTTGTAGGCTCACGTGAAGTCATTAGTTTAGTTAGTTGCCAACCAGGCTGCTTGTGGCAGTAAGTATAAAGACAATAATGAGCCGCTAACGTTAGTTATCAACTTTAACCAGTTTCAGAAACAAACAATGGCAGAGAGAGAGAGAGAGAGAGATAAAAGTGAAACTCTGTGCTGAGACTTAATAAATGATCCACCAGCAATATTTCTGCCGCATATATCAACATGTAAATAGCTACATCAACATAATCTGATCTGTTTGTAGCTTAAAACCTTATTTATGCTTTTTTTTATTTAAATAAATACCCCCTTTTTTGCTCATGTGCCTCATTTACTGGCATTTATAGGGGCCCACTGGCATTGAGAGTGTACAGGGCCCCGAATTTGCTGCTACGCCCCTGTTATAAGTAATGGTAAAATATTAGCAAATGTGTAAAGTATATTAAAAAAATATTAAACAAGGTTTTATTTCAGGACTATTTTGCTTCAGAATGCCATAGATTTACTTCTACATCCATTGTCTCTTGTGCTGGCACAGAAAAATGTCATTGTAGGAGAATCTTTATGTAATATCAGGTTTTGTAAGACTTCAAAAAGGTTCTTTACATATGCACAATGTATTTACAAAGCTAATTCTATAAGCAACCATCCATTATCTGCTTTATCCTGGTTAGGGTTGGGGTGAGTCCACTACCCCCTCATCAGGTGCAGGGCAGTGCATTACACTATCTTAGCTAAGCCCAGGACAGGGCTCTCTAACCAACCATCCATTGAAATCTTCATGAGATTGGCTCTTTCATCTTTCAAAAATTCTACTTATACTACAAGAAGGGACAAGAGGATGCTTTTAAATTTTACATGGAGTACAGTATGACTTCTTACACTAAAAATAAGGAATCTTTCCTGCTAGCATATCTTCTGAAACAAGTCAACTGCTTTAACTATCATTGGATCACTTCGTCAGGGCTACTTAGGGTATGCATCTACTGCGGTGGTTCATCATAACCATGCCATCTGTTAGCTTCAGCTTAACTCCTGTAAAAGCTGACTTCTGTGGTTTGTTCCATGACCTCATCCAAACTATTACACCAGCTTATAAAGAAATGAAAGTAGCACAGAGAGAACAAGAGCGAACTGACACTAGAGACAACACAGTTCAAGTGTATCATCTCCCTGAGGGTTGGTCTCCTAGACATACCCCAAGTCTGGTCATATGTTAAACGGCACCACTAATGATGATTCAACACTGAAACTCCTTTGTAGTCTAGACTTGGTCTAGTGCTGGGGGAATAACCTTAGAAATAATTCCGTGAACAATCAATTTTACTCAACTTTGACCTCAAATGTTGTTTATTGGGAAGTAAATGTTTGGCAAGTGAAGTTTGCTTCTTTAGTCCTGGAAGTCTTCTGCATTAAAACATGAATGTCTTTAGATGCGCCAGAGGACGAGGCTCTAGCCCATACTGGTGGGCAATGCTACCTGGAGGTGGTCTCAGCAATGGGTGCTTCTCATCCACTTCATGGTCTAGGGTGAGCATGCCAAGAGGGTAGATCCCACTCTTGATAGGTGCCTCACCACCCAGGGTGAGACCATCATGCCTCAGGCATCAATCAAGGGTGCCTAGAGTGGGGAAACCACCACACTTGGGGAAATCCTACGCAGCCAAGGTTACAGACATTCTTCCTGTGGCCAACTGCATACCATGGTGAGGAGCCGCTACATCATGAGTATTGTCAGGGGGAATTCTGCCTAACCAAGGAGTATGAGTTTATAGGCAAACTCCCCATAAACATGTGCACACATACACACACACCTGAAACAAAACTTAAGGGAGGCCAGAGACTTGAAATAAGATATTGTTGCAGGGTTAGCCTTTAGAAAATACTGCTGTTTTCCACTGGAGTCTAGGGCTGCCACAAACGATTATTTTTATAGTCGACTAATCACCGATTATTTTTAAGATTAGTCGACTAATCGGATCATACGTTAATTGAATATAAAACATACAGCTTATCACATTAGAATGCAGCTGCTATTATATAACCGTCATTAGATTTCAGCTATATGCTAACTAAAAATAAAAACAATTAAGACCATAGTTCATTAAACCTTTAATGAAATATGCAGCTTGTTGCAACAAACAATTATTTAACTGTTTAGCATAAAGTGTAAACGTAGCACTGGAACGTAACGTTAGAAAACATTAGCATTGCTATTCAAACACATGACTGTTATAATGTTACAGAAAACACATGAATGTGTTCTAAGGCTAATGAATCAAATCGTCATCGCTAATGTTACCTTTTACAGCTATAAATATGAGTAACAGCAAGTTAACTCTATGTTTATGCTAATTTTAGCAGCTAACTAGCAATTCAGCTGACCGAGATGACGGTCCCTCTTCATCATTGTCACAATCAGCCACAACAGGCTTCCTTTTCAGGTGCTTGTGCATCGCAGTTGTGCTGCCGTGGAAGGCACGTTCTGCCTTGCAGATATTGCATTGCACATGTTTCTCTTTCATTTTCTTAAAATGATCCCACTCTTTTGAGCTCCGTTGCCGGGTAGCCATGATAGCAGAGCCTGTCTGTATATAACGTCCTGTGACGTCATCCACAGCCTACCCCAGTTACCACTACAGCGCATGTGCATCAAGGACAGAAAGGCAGACGCAGCAGTGGAAGGTGCCGCAGCAGTTTGGTGAGAAAAACAAAGTAAAAAAAACCCAAAAACGACGCATCAACTATTAAATTAGTCATCGACTATTTTAATAGTCGACATAATCGTGACTAGTCGACTAATCATGGCAGCCCTACTGGAGTCTGATCTGCACAGACTTATATAAGGACTCTGCATCTGAATACATGACGTGGAGCCTTTATGTGAGGCAGTCACAGTTGGAAGCAATCACAGCTGATGACTGGCACTAGTGAATCAGAAAGAAAGGTAAGGGAACTTAAGTAGACATGCAGAGAGAACAGCCCATTGACAGCACAGTCAGGCTCATTTACCGGCACTGAGACCGCTGATGGCTGGCATAAAGGAATGAAAGGAGAGCTGAATAGCTGGAGGACATTCCCATATATTTATAGGGGGTTCCCCTCTCACCCTTTTGGGTGGTCTTTTTCATTCAAGCTCGAGTGCTCTACCAGAAGCCTAGGAGATTAAGGGTCCTGCTAGGATCTTAGCTGTTCCTAGGATTGCACCCTTCTGGACAGAGATCTTGGATGGTGTTCCTGGAATCTGCAGAAGCCACTTGCCCAATCTGGGTTTCACTGCCCCTAGTGCTCCAATTACCACTGGGACCACTGAAGCTTTCAACTTCCACATCTTTCCCAGCTTTTTTTCCAGGTATTTTTCAAAATTTTTGTGGTCCTGGCATCTAATATTGTTGTCCAATGGCATTGCCACATCTATCACTATGCCCCTCTTTTGCTGTTTGTCTATATAACTACAATGTCCTGTTGGTTAGCCATTACCGTTTTGTCAGTTTGTATCTGGAAGTCCCACAGGATCCATCACCTTTGAGGGAGTGTTCAACGTTCAACTTTGACTTTGGGACTTCCAGCCTGTAGGCTACTCTGTACAGATGTTCCTGTATATTATTCCACTTGGTTATGGCGTTCCATATACACTCTGCCTGCTAGCATCTTGCACCCCACTGTTATGTGCTGGATTGTCTAAGGCATCTATATAAACTTGCAACTT
>BRDA01037349.1:0-25361 GCA_036984385.1 Crenuchus spilurus | reverse complement strand
AGTATATTATTCATCACTTATTTTTTGACATTTTAGGGGAAGCTGAGCTTCCCTTGCAGTCTTAGAGCATCCGCCACTGATATATATATATATATGTATATGTATATATATATTCCTATAAATAGTCTTTATTTACTACATAGTGGAATGCGTTGAGAACAAAATATCATAAAATAATCAATGTAAATCAAAATTATTACCCCTTGGAGGTCTGGATTTGGAATCATACTCAAAATCTCATACCACCCTCATGTAGTCTGTTTCTGAAAGTTTGAGCAGAAACACGGATATTAGTGGCCTGCTGGAGGTCATTTTGCAGTGCTCAGGCTGTGCTCCGTCTGTTCCTCCTTGCACAAAGGAGGTATATTGTATTTTGTTTAATTCTTTCTGAAAACATGTTTTAAGGTACAACAGTACAGAGCTGATGTCATATTATCTATATGGGCGACGGGTCAGGACTGCAGGCAGGAAAGTCCCGTATCTATACTCTGTTTTTCTGTTGTACTTGTAATAAAACCTAGTAAAATACACTCAAAAATGCGTACATTCAATTGCAAAAAGAGCATCTCATCAGACATTATATGAATCAAATTAATTTTGTGTTTGTGTTTTTGCTATTACTTCACATATAAAATGTTCATTTATTCCATAAAATCAATGGAAAAATGCTTGCTTAGTGTTTCTGAAGACTCCTTATGAAGTCATCACTCACTGCATTTCATCCTGTTGTGTTTGTATCTGAATGTAGATGAACAGGAGGAGTATTTTGCACAGCTGAAGAACCTGGTGGAGGAGATGCATAACGAGTACAAGCAGCCCATTCACCTTTTGGGCCACAGCATGGGCAGCAACTACATCCTCTACTTCCTCAATCAGCAGAGCCAGGCATGGAAAGACCACTACATCAAGAGCTTCATCTCTCTGGGAGCTCCATGGGGTGGAGCAGTGAAGCCCCTCAGAGTTTTAGCATCAGGTAACCAGAAAAAGGTGTTCTATTACCTCGGTCCAATACATCTGTTCTGTTCTAACTTCGAAAGTCTGGTAATGAGCTCAGTCAGTCATATCCGAATATTATGGCCACCCTTGGTTTGGAATGAACTTGGTGCGGGATGTCACAGATGTCATGTGACAGGGTTTACTGTATGTATAAATAAGTGAGAACACCAGTCAGTTGTATCAGAATGTAAAATCATCATCATGGACAAAGGACGTGATGTGACTGATGTACAAAAGGACATGATAATAGTGTAAGGGGTGAAACATGGTGGTGGCAGCATCTCAGAAACCACTAACTGTATGTGATGTTCTAGAGCTGCTGTAGTGAAGGTGCACTGAGAATGAACTTCTCATACATTGAGTGTCTCCCAACAGAATAACAGTGGTGCCCCACAGGGCATTGATGCCAGTGGGGAACGACAAGTCTGGCGAGTAGTACAGAGCAATCAACACTCTACAGTGGAGCAGTTAGCCTCTATAATGAACAGGAAAGTGTCAGTGATCAGCAGTGAGTGAACACTCTGAGCCATGGGTGGTTATTCTCACTATTATGTAGGTGGTCATAATGTTCTGATAAGAATTTGTATATACAAAACAGCTCAAAAATCAGCCAATATCCCAGGATTTTATCAAGTTTGTTAGCAAAATTAAAGACAAATCAACAGCGTTGAGTCCAACACACATGTTGCTATTAGCATTAGCTCGCTTTACTAACTTCAAAAACAAAACAGAACTGCCAGGATCAATTAATCAGTCAGTCAGTCAATCAATTAATAATCAAATTAAATACAATGTAATAAAATCAAATTAGCACAATTTTGTGTGCTATGAGCAACTTGACACTTGTCACAGAATGACTCTGATGCAATCCTGTCTCAAATCTGTGCTGAAATAACAGTCACAAGTACAAGTGAAGGATATTTATTATTGCCTATAAGGTGATGACAGAGCAGGCTCCCTCTTATCTGCACTCGCTCCTAAAAGCTTATGTTCCTGCCCGGTCGCTGCGCTTCTCCACTGAACGTCGCCTTGCTTTGCCTAACATTCACACAAAGCAATCCAGACTGTTCTCCTCAGTAGTTCCCAGATGGTGGAACAAGCTGCCTACCACCACTAGAGCAGAGGTGTCCCTCACTGGGTTCAAAAAACTCCTAAAATCCGAGCTCTTCAAAGAGCACCTGCTCTAGTGATCCCAAATACTCCCATGAGTACTGATATGCACTCAGCATTCGATATCAAAATGTTAATTCTAGTATACTAGTACTAGTAAATACTAGTACAACTCTAGTATTTTTCGCATTTGTACTTTCCCACTATTGTAAGTCGCTTTGGATAAAAGCGTCCGCTAAATGTAATGTAATGTAATGTATTATGATGGCTGTATATTTCTTCCTGTGTGTCATAGATTTACTCTTACATCATCATCTTAAATGATGTTAAGTAATAACAGAAGTTTGGTAGGTGGATAACTCCGCCTCTCATTGATGAATGTCCTATAAAAACCCTCCAATCTATCTGCCCCTCATAATGGAAACTTCACACCCACCACCCTGGTGCCTCCCAATTCTTCTGACTTCCATGACTTCACTCAACTTCTCTTCTCAGTCATCTGTCATTATGAAGAGGGGGTCTGGCTTCAGGCTCTATCAGCCAAAAACTCCAGCCCAACTTCTTTAGTGTGTTCCCCCCCCCCCCATATCATATACCTTAATCATTATGTGGTTTGTTCCTAGCAAAGTGATTGTTCATCCAGAAATCACATTTCTACATGTTTTCAGCCCAAATATGTTTGGAGTCCAAATATTACTGCTGTTGTTCAGAACTGCATCTAAAATTCACCCAATCATTTCCATCACCCACTCAAACTTCATCCACATCTTACATACTAGTCAGAGTGACAAAGCAAAATTTCTATACATCAACTTAATGGGCTAAATGGAAAATTGTGTAAATCTTCATTCAGTCTATAAGTTGCTTGTGCGTTGTGTAATTATCAATCAATCAATCAATCAATCAATCAATCAATCAATCAATCAATCAGCCTTTATTTAAACTCATTGAGGGTGTCAGCATGTCAAACAATAAAAATACATTTAAAACTAAAAATAACTAAAATAACTTTTAAAAAGAAGTATAAAATTATAAAAACTTTAATAATAGAAATACATAAAAACAATAGAAAATAATTAAATTGTAACTAAAACGTAAAAGTTAATAGGAAGGATAATTAAAATAAAAGAATGACAAGAACAAAAAAGATAATTTAAAAAAATAATTTAAAAAATGATAAAAACTTAGTAAGAGAAATCAAGTAAAACAGTTACAGGCAGAGTGGAGGTATAAGCACATTGTCTATATTACTTGTCCCTGTATAGTCTGTGTAATATCTATATTAATAAATATAAATCTGACTTTGATTATTTTTTTGTTTTTAAAATTAAAAGCTATACTGGATCTGTATGGGTTTTGACCGAAGGTCTCAAATAATAGCATTGTGTCATTTCTTATTGCAGTGTTCAGCAGTGTATTTGTCAATGTGCATCTTAAACTTAAAAGCATTTCAAATGGTAATTCACCACTGACACTGCAATTTAGTATAAGACTAGGCTTAATCCAAGTCAAGTAAAGTGATCTGTAGTGTACAGGCTGGTACATAACACAGGTGGACTTTGATTCGTTATGATATTAATTGTAATGATTGTTCCTCCTGCTCAGGTGACAATGATGGAATCCCGCTTGTGTCTAACATCAAGATCCGTGAGGAGCAGCGAATGACCACCACAAATCCATGGATGATCCCATCAGAGGACGCGTGGCCCAAAGACCACATCTTCATCTCCACTCCATTCTTCAACTACACCAACCAGGACTACCAGCGCTTCTTCAGCGACATCAACTTTGAGGATGGCTGGCACATGTGGGAGGATACGCGGAACCTCACGGCCGGACTCCCCACACCAGGCGTGGAGGTCTACTGCTTCTATGGGGTCGGCCTTCCCACGCCGGTCACCTACATCTATGACGAAGAGTTCCCCAACTCTGACCCCATCGACTTTGTGTATGATGACGGAGATGACACAGTGGACAGCCGCAGCATGAGCATGTGTAAGCACTGGATTGGACAGCAGGAGCAGCCGGTGCATGTTACTGAATTTAAAGGCATGCCCCACCTAGACATTGTCTTCAACCACAACGTCCTGACTGCCATCCAGGAGATTCTGGAGGGAACTTTCCATCAGGATGAGAGCATTCACACAGTCACAGTGAAACCAGCTGCACCTCAAAAAACACCCAGACCCTGAGGAGGGTCAAGGAGGTGGTGGTGGACAAGCCTTATACTGATGTCATGTTTGAAACTCATAGAAATAAAAGTTCCTGAACAGTTCTTGGCCTGTATGTACAGTTCTAGGAAAAGGTTTTAGTTGTTTATGTTGCTTTTTCAAATGTCTAAACTATGGTCATGACACCAGAATTTTGTCTTTGACATCAAGTCTAGTATCAGATATTCAATACCAAATCAATACTCTGACTATAAACTCACCTTTGTCTTGAACACCAAATGTTTATTTGATTTAACACATTTCTTCAGTTTTACTCTTAACTACACTTATCTGATGTCTGTAACATAATCTCTGTAATCCATACAGATGTCGGCCATCAGCAAAATATAGTAAAATACAGCAAAATACAATACAATACCAATATAGCAAAATATAGTCAAATAAGATAAAATACAGCTAAATGTAGAGTAGAATACAATGAAATACAGCAACATTGAGTAAAATACAGCACAATACATAAAAAAAACAAAAAACATACAGTAAAATATAACACAAAACAGCAAAATACAGCACAATACAGTAACACACACTAAAGTATATAAAATATATCAAAATACAGCACAATATCACAACATAGAGAATACATTAAAACAGTAAAATATAGTAACATACAGTGCCTTGCGAAAGTATCCCCCCTCCCCCTTTGTTTTTTTTACCTATTTTGTTACATTACAACCTTAATTTAAATGTTTTTTTTTAATCTGAATTGTACGTGATGCATGCCCACAAAATATAGTAAATTGCTGAAGTGAAATGTGAGAATATATATATATATATATATATATATATATATATATATATATATATATATATATATATATATAAATTCTGGAAATTAAAAAAACTGAAAATTGGCACATGCATATGTATTCACCCTCTTTGCTATAAAGCCCCTAAAATGTTCTGGTGCAACCAATTACCTTCAGAAGTCACATGCTTAATGAAATGAATTCCACCTATGTGCAATCTGGGTGTCACATGATCTATCAGCATATACACACCTTTTCTCAGACCAGACAAGGACAGCATTAATAAGCATTAATATTTAATTTAATAATTAAAGAGGCAGCACAGAGACCAAAGGTAACCCTGAAGGAGCTGCAGAGTTCCCCTGTAGAGACTGCAGTATCTGTCCATATGACCATAATAAGCCGTACACTCCATAGAGCTGGGCTTTATGGACGAGTGGCCAGATTCTTAAGCAAAACCTGTTTCGGTCTGTCAGTGATTTGAGACTGGGACTGAGGTTCACCTATCAATGGGACAATAACCCAAAGCATGCTAAAGCAACACTTGAGTGGTTTAAGGGGAAATGTGTAAATGTGAATGGCCTAGTCAAAGTCCAAACCTTAATCCAATTTAAATTTTGTGGTCAGACTTGACGATTGCTGTTCTGCAGCACAAACCATCTAACTTGAAGAAGCGGGAGCAGTTGTGACTGCAGGAATGGGCAAAAATCCCAGTAGCAAGATGTGGCAAGCTCATAGAGACTTATCCAAAGCAACTGGTGGCTCTACTAAGTTCTGACTGGGGGGTGAATAGTTATCCACAATGAAGTTTTCTGTTATTTTGACCTATTTGTTGTTTGCTTCACAATAAAAAGAACATCACATGTTCAAAGTTGTAGACATGTTCTGTAAATGAAGTGATGCAAACTCTCAAATAATCAATTTTAATTCCAGGTTCTGATGTAGCAAAACATGAGAAAAGACAAAGGGGTGAACACTTTTGCAAGGCACTGTACACTAAAATACAGTGATACACAGCACAGTAAAATACACTAACTTAAAATATAGCAATATAGAGCAAAATACAGCACTGTAAAATATAGAAAAATACACTAAAATATTTCAAATATAGCAACATGCATCAAAAAAGTGAGCAAAATACAGTGTCTAATGTATTGTCAGTAAAAGTATTGAAAATGTGGAACGTTTAAGTATAGAAACACAAAATTAAGTCAACAAAACTTTAGATACTTGCTTAGCGAAGGCTAATGTAGTTGCCATGTATATTTGTAGAACACGTGTTGCTCACACAAAAAAAGACTTAAATCATTCATTGTGATTATACAGGGCAATTAACTGCCTGCTAAAATTAAATAAAAGGTCCCTTTTTCATCTTTGCCTGGCACTTTACAAAACACCCATTTACACCCAATACCAGTTTACATTTTGTGGATGTTGTTCAAATTCAGTTTGTCAAAGTGGTTCTTTAGGGATACAACAGAAAAGATGCATTATATCATCACCTGCAAGCACTCAAGAAGCACTCTGAGTAGCTTCTTGTCCTGCAGTTGCCATCTGCTGATCAATAGCTCAGCTGGTGACTTTAAGGGTTTAGTTGTTATTAGAACAGAAGTTCCATTATTTTCTGTGTTCTTTTGTATTGAGGTCTTCAGTGTACACTGTAGACTATAGTACATTTCAAATGTAGAGCAATATTACCTTCTGTAGTATTTATATGATACAGAATTTATGTTTGATTTCATTGTGTTTATAAAGGAAATAACAAAGCCACATGTTTCTGTTGTTTTTTTTTAGATTTGTTTCTATACATATAAGTTGAGTGATCAGCAGAGACAGTCCAATCTCAATATTGAGGCTGATCTGTTATCAACCTCCTCCGAGCCCCAAAGTCTCTGACTGTCCTCGTGGCTTTCAGCAACCCTCGAACTGATCTGAGGGGTCAAAGTCTGGTGCAAATCAGTGGAAAAGTCTATTTTTTTCTGTAAACAGACTTTACTATGAAATAGAACTGGACACATATGACAGAATGAACTTTGCAACTGTATGAATGTAGAAGGTGCTTTATTGAATATCATTGGGCTGTGAGCCACCTTGTTTTATGGGTTTGAGTAAAATAAACATTTTTCTTTCAATCTAGAAACTACTTACATTTCTACCAAATTCCAAATCATTTTTTTTACAGAAAATGAACAACTGGTCAACATAACCAAACAGATACTGTGTTTACAGACTTCAAATAATGCAAAGAAAACAACATAATAATTGTAATTATTCTAATTCTAATTCTCCATTCCACCTTAAATTAAGTCTGCTTTGTTCATGCTCTCTACCATTCTGTCCATGTTGGGTGACTCCATCCCAAGAAATTCAAGCAGCTCAGCTTTGTTTGATGGCTTATATACTATCCATCTTCCTCTTGATCACATTCCTGAGGTTTTTAGTGGTCTTCAGGTCTGGAGATTGGGATGGACTTTTAGAGTGGTCTCTTCATTTCTTACAGAGCTGTGTTGTCAGATCACATTAAGCATTAAAGGTGCAAACTGGACCAGTTATCCCTCAGCACAGAAGAATGCTCTTTATAGGTTTATATTATAGATATATTAAGTGGAATGGAAGAAAGTTCTCTGATTCAATGCATACAGTCTATAAAAAGAATGACACTATTTGTGTAACATTTAGCTTCAAATCCCCTCATAAATATCCCCATATAAATATGCAGGATAGGAAAATCCATCCTCAATAAAACATCATTTTACAAGTAATTGTATTTAATGCTCTTGTAAAGGATTTCAGATATACCTTTTATGTGCAGATTTACTGGTTATTATTAAATAATAATAAAAAAAACATTAGTATGAGGGTATTAGATTTGGTATTACTTGTTATTGGAACAAAGAGTACATTAGTGGTATCCCTGACCCACTTGTACAACTTATCAGGCTAGTTAAATATTAGCCCTTGAAAGTTGCTTTTACCAAAAATGTAAAGAAGATATAGACATCTACTATAAAATCAGCTTTTTTGCGAAATAATTCAAATGTATTTTAATTTCCTTAGAACCTGCTATCATTTATAAAAAAAATTCCCATGTTGATTGTGTATTTTTGCATCTGTTTTTGTGTCAAAATTATATTATTGACCATTTTTTAAATGCAGAACCGCAAATAATAGCTTTAATAGCTTTATGCTACTTCTGGTGTTATTGCAAACAACACAGATATGGGTATCGCAATGAATGTTTGGCCCAAATGTGGCCACATCTGCAGTTCTCTTATGGCCCATATTTGGCCTTGAATGAAGGAGTTGACTCAGGGTAAATCAGGTTGCCTCAACTCAGCCACTAGTCCACGTTAAAGGAGTCAAGTTAACAGGGTGTTAACCCCAGGTCAAGCCCAACTCATGATATTGAGCTGACATCTGGGCCAGACAACACATGTACCCTAATATCTCTGTACTAGATGATGAGATATGGATGGATTTGTGGAAGATAAGTAAATCTAGCTAAAACTAGCCTGAATATTTTACTAAAAATATATTCCTGAGCACAGACTGTCCTGTTCTGTAACTGACTATAGACTCTTTATCATTTTGTAATATTCATATTCTGAATAGAAAACGTTTGTCTGTAATGTGAAAAGATTACAGTTTGCTTATATTTAGCTTGCTATGCTAGGTTAACTTAGAATATTTCATTTGGAGTTTGAGTAAATTTCCATTCAAACAGTATCAACATTAAAACAAAAACAAAAAATGCTTGAAATGTCACTTTAAATAAACTATAAGTTTACTTTTTTTTATTAAACCAGCACAACTTAACTTTTTCACCATATTTTAATTATTGTAGCCCTACAGTGATTGAACACTTCTGCTGTATTTATTTGTGAGGACTGATGGCTAATGTCTTGAGTTTTTTTCCCTTGAATAATTTATCTTATGATAATTATCTCAAGATAATTTTATATTTTCTAACAGAAAAAACTCATGTCATGGCTCCGTAAACAAGCTTATGTCACTATGAGAAAGGTTTATTTAAAAAAGCACAAAGCTAAAAAAAATCAAGAAACGTCTAAGAATCATATGATCGACTGCCATGCACTGACTCCGCCCACCTGGATCGATTGGATCAGTCAGCGTTTAGCGCTGCCTTAAAAACTCCGCTGGTTGCTGTTGTGCCGGTGTTCAAACTGCTCGTTCTTAGCTCGGTGGCTGGCCGACAGCGCACTTCACGTCTCATCCTTTCAGTATGGCTTTATCCTGTCAGCAGACGAGTTAGCCACTGGTTCGACGCCCTGGAAGATGCTTTGTTTGGCTCGGTTTCTTCTCGGTTCGGTCCAGCTGTTGCTGCTGTTCTCCTTCGCTTCCTGTGCTTCTTTAAAATGTTCCGATTCAAAGCGCTGCTCGGACCGACCACCTGTAGTACTGAGTGAGTTTACTTCGTTTAAAGCAGAATACTGTAATTCTGTTTATTCTCGTTCACATTGTAGATTAAATGCTGGTTTTGTAAGTCAGGACGCTGAACATCCTGAAAGCGGTGTTCTAGTTTACTAAAGGTTTAATGTCTCCAATGTAGCATTATCATTGTTTACATGCGTACTTAGCTTATACAAAGCTGAAAAAGTGGAAATGTACAAAAAAGACTTACAAAAGTACAGAAGTAGCCTTCCTGTCGTTTTCTGTTGTTGTGTACACGTTTTGTGGATTATGAGATCAGAAAGCGAGATTAAGTTAGATTCTTTTTTTGAACGGTCCATTCCACCTTAAATGCAATACAACCGCTTCGCCATTTAAGGTAGAACGAAATATTTTCTTCGTCAGAGATCTCATAAATCATACTTTAAATATGTTCAGTCCTTCAGTTATTTTATGTAGATTTAAAAAAAGAGGCATTTTAGTTAAGACCAGCGCCTTTAATTGGCATTATACAGCCTGGTTATTTATGATCTCTAAATGAATTTAGTTTCTTTATATAGTAAAAGTGTCTGACCACAGCCTGGCATGACTAAAATCAACATTTTTACATCGTCTTAAACGTGTGGGATTAAAAAAGGAACTATATGTCTTAAGAGTTGCAACGCGGTAGTGAAGAAGCGCCTGTGTGAGGTTAATGTTCAGCTCTTGTTTATGTTCATGCAGGAGGCTCATATGACTTGGTCACGTGACTAAGAGAACAGCCTGTGACTCATCTGAACTCATCTGAAACTAATTCAGATTTTCAGAGCAAATCGGTGCACTTTCAAGCCATTTCAGAGTCAATATCAGTCACATGAGATGAAACTGTTTGGAGAAGATCTTGTACTGAATTCAGAGAAGCACCACTTCTTTTTAAAGGCATTTTATTTAACTGGAAATGCATCTTCTCTTGAATGTGGCTGTGTGGTTTTTGCATCCAGACTTGATCACATGTTGGTCACAAGTATGTGGGACTGAAAGCATTTCATGCTAGGTCAACAGAAAAACTGACGGGTTTTTCTGCCTCTTAAATCTGCCTACATTAATTATTACTACGGGTTATGTAAAATAATACGTTACAAATTACTGATTAAATTGTAATGATTATGTAATTGCTGCCTTGATTACTTCTGTTACTTTATAAATCCTAAACTAATCTATAAATGCATAACAACTCGATTTGTGTTTTTATTTAAAAGAAAAGTGCATCCTATATTCTGAGCTAAATACAATCAGGTCTGTTTGATTAAACATCTAATGCATACTAAACACCCAGAAAATGGCCTGTGAGCGCTTTCAGCTAAAAAATTAAATCTCAGAATTTAAGCATTAACATACAAAGCTTATTGGAATTTGCCATTCCACCTTAAATGGCTAAGCAGTTACATTCAGGCTCTACAAGGTGGAACGAGAAACAACTTGAGACTGAGTTGTTTCTGTAATGTTGGGAATTTCTATACATCAATTTTTAATATTAGCATGATTACAGCTGAGTTTACACAGAGTAGTTTTTTACAGTCTGATTGAATACAATACCCAGCAGATACACACAGCAGTACCATAAACACCTTACACACACACAGCAGATATTAGCAGTGTGAATGAAACGAGGACTGGCTACCAACAGGAAGTATAGATTACATACATTCAGTAACATTCATAACATGCTCAGATAAAGTTTATATAAATAATACATTTTAAAATAAAATGAGAATTACATTTGTTATACGCTGTCAGATTATTTATTTAGAAATAAACAGCCAAATTCAACTGAACTTGCAAATGTGAAATTTAGTTCAATAAAAATATATTGCTATTAAAAGCATTTTCTCATCTGTATGAAATAACAAGCCACCACTAGACATGACCCAATTGGCCGTTTTAACAAATGAATAAAAGCCAATGAAAATGGTCTTAAACCCGTTATCAGGCATAAGGCCACTGTTTGCAGACATGCTGATAAGCAGGGTGGGAGAAAAAGAGCCTAATCCTCAGCTTTCTTTGGGTTTGTGGTCTCTGCGCACACACAGCGAAGCTAAAATCGCTGTTCACAAACGGTCCAGAGCCTCGAAAATGGACACGTAGTTGTGACCACAGTGAAACACAGCAGACTGATATCTCTCCTAATGTTTGATTATCAGCTGATAACCTTATCATGTCTGTAGGAGTGAAACTTGTACAGAATATGTTCAGAAATATTAGTTCATCAGTGTCACAAGCTCAGTTTTATCAGCTTTTGCTATTTAAAGGTCTATGTATGAGTAAAGTGAATATTTTTGTTTATTCTGTAAATGAGTCCTGCCAAGAATCTGGCAATATGATGGAGGTTACAATACAATATACAGTGAAATACTAGTGCATCTCCAATAATTATATCATCGTGAAAAAGGTAAAAATTAATATACTTTATACTCCTTACTTACAGTGATGCATTTCAAGCCTTTTCTGTCATGCTATGCTTCTGATATTTTGGAAGCAGTAAGTTGTATAAAATCACTACTAATGTGTAGTTAAAGTAGTATTGTCACATTTAATATGTGCTGAGTATACTAGTCATTTTATTTCCACAACTCTTTAATATAAATGAAGTATATTAGTCTGTGCTGCCCAGTTGAACACTACACACACTTAACAGTATTACAAAAATAATGAAACACATTTTATGTGACTGAAGAGGACATGGATGACATTACAAGAATAATTTAGGTTCAAGCGGGCACCACAGACATGTTTGAAATAAAACGGACAGTGAGTGCAGATACAAGGAGGTGGTCATAATGTTCTAATCTGACTGTGTATATCCTACACACAGTCTGATCAGAATATTATGACCACCACCTTGTATCTCCACTCACTGTCCACATAGGTGCACTTTGTAGTTCTACAATTTTAGACTGTAGTCCCTCTGTGTCTCTGTGTACTTTATCCTCCTTTCACCCTGTTGTTCACTGATCAGGACCCCTACAAAACCACCACAGAGCAGATTCTTGGCACTGTAGTGACAGTGAAGTGGTTTGGTGGTAGAATGTGTTGTTCTGCTATGAGTGGATCAGACAATTTTTTTAAATGAACAATGAGTGATGGTACCAATCAGAAATTTGGACACCTTCTCATTCAATGTTTTTATTTTTTATTTTTCCTACATTGTACATTAATGCTGAAGTCATCCAGACTATGAAGGAACACACAGAGAATCATGTAGTAAACTTAAAAGTGTTACACAAACCAAAATATGTTTTAGATTTTAAGTTCTTTAAAGTAGGCAAAAATGATGGTCTCAAATACATTAAGAGGACAATAAATGCAAGTATTGAACTCTTGACAAGACACAGCTGTTAACTGAAAGTCATTCCAGGTGACTACCTCACAAAGCTGACTGAGAAAATGCCAAGAAATCTGCCATCTAAGCAAGAAGTGCCTACTGTGAAGAATGTAAAAAAAACAAACCGGAATGTTTTTTATAACACTTGTTTGTTTACTAAATAATTCCAGAAGTATTTCTTCATAGTTTGCATGACTTTAGTATTAATCTACAATGCAGAACATTTTACAAAATGAAAAACTGTTGAATGTCCAGGTGACTTTTGACTGGTACTGTGTATATAACATGCATACACACTTGCACATCCTTTGTCTGAAATGCTGTAAGCAAACACTGACTTTGGTCTTTGTTGCTCTGTTCTGTAGTTCCAGGTGATCTTGGGAACCAGCTGGAGGCGAAGCTGGACAAACCCAGTGTTGTCCACTACATCTGCTACAAGAAGACAGATGAGTACTTCACGCTGTGGCTTAATCTGGAGCTGCTGGTGCCTGTAGCCATCGACTGCTGGATTGATAACATAAGGTGAGAAGTTGATTGAACAATAACCTACTGAACACACAATATCGGACTGAGGATACATCCGATACGAGGACAGTGAAGACGCTTTTTTTCTTTTTTTTTCTTTTTTTTAAATGTATGTACAGAATTTCATAAAAGTAAACATCCTTCATATTCTGCAAATATTGTATTATATATATTTTCATGGACAACACTATAGAAATGAAACTTGGACATAACAGAGTAGTCAGTGTACAGCTTGTATAACAGTATAGATTTACTCTCTTCTGAACATAAAGGAAAGTTGCCTCAATGGAAGGTGGATGAGCACAATATGTCTATTATCCACTAGCTCAGTGATATCATCATGGAGAAGTGGAAAAGGATTCCAGTAGCAACCTGTGCAACTCTGGCGAATTCCATCCCCAAGAGGGTTAAGGCACTGCTAGATAATAATGGTGGTCATACAACATATGGACACAGTTTGGGCATGTTTACTGTGAGGTGTACTCACTTGTGCTGCTAGGTATTTGGATATTAATGGCTGTGTATTGAGTTGTGTTCAAAAGACAGTAAATCTATACAAGCTGTACACTGACTACTGTCATGTCCAAGTTTAATTTCTATAGTGTTGTACCATGAAAAGATCTAATCAAATATGTGAAGAGATGTAAGTGGTGCCCTCACTTTTGTGAGATACAGTGTGTATTTATGCATGTATGTTTATGTTACTCCTCTAACGGATCTTGCAAATATTCTAACTGTTGGCACTACTGGGGACACATTTTTTATATATTGGACAATCTCAGAAGAAATTGTTTTATTGTTGTGTGATGTATTGTTGTGTGATGAACTGTGATGAAGTAGGTAGCACCCACATTCATCACCAGTACCAGACCCAATACTTACCAGTTCCAGTTTCAACCTTCTTAAGGCAAAAGAGTGAGGAGGTATTAGACAAAGCCTTATACTTCTCAGGGAGAGTCCACCCTGTTAGAAGGATAAGGGGGATGTCATTCTATAAAGGAGTGAATGTATGTCAGTAAATAACTGTTGTCAATATAAGAAAGCATGCATGTATCATTTAACTGTCTATGATAAGCTGTGAATGTGATATTTGCAGAAAGATGTCACCATGTATAATCTTTTATTGTACCTTTACTCTAGAGAACACCTGAGAAGGAAATGGATTATTCCTAGGGGAGGAGTTAAGGGTATAAAATTAATGTAGCTACAGGATTAAGGGGGTCAGAAGAGCTAGGTCGAGGACAGTGAGACCTGAGCTGTAGATAAAAGGCCTATATGACTTTGCAGTCACTGGACAATATTTTCTGCTAATAGAAACGCTCTTTTATGTTTGTTTGGTTTGTTTGTCTATTACGTACGTTTTTAAAGTTGTAAATATTCATCATTGGTGAAATAAACGCTTGGAAACAGGAATACGCCGTGGTTTGTTACTCCTTACCCCACTCCAGAACTTGCCCGACGCTATCCATAGGGTGCACTTCCTCACTAAACAACACCTGGGGGAGAACACTTTATCACATGTACAGATCAACTTTGATTTACATACTAACACTCAATTGAAACAGGAAAATAACCTCATGTGAGAAGCTTTTTAAAGGTAATGTTCATGTTTTTGCTGTTAACTTTTCAGTTTTCTTAAGTTTTTGGGTGTCTAGCACTGTTTGACATCTTCACAAAACTCAGTAAATAGATGGAATTGTAAGCATCTTTGATATGAATAGTTTTGAAACCATGGAAGGAGCAGTGTGTGTACTGTAACATATTCTGTAAATGATTGTGTAATTATAGTCCAGCACACAAAAGCAGAAAAATAACCTTGTGTGTACAACAAACGTGTTTTTGGCATAAGAGGCAAATGTGGGATGCAGAGAAAGCTTCACACTTGTGCATCACTGTAGTTGGGTAAGGTGTAGAGTTCAGCAGTGCGTAATGTTTGTTTATTTGAGCTTGGGTTGTGTCCTGTGAAGAAACTTTCTTCTGTTCCTGTATTTTTTGTTTTTCACTGCACTACATTTAACTGTTTTCTCAGACTTCGGTCTGAGAGCGGTGAGGAACATATGTGATGTATGAGGAAATAAGGCAACCAATGTTGAAACACTGTAAATTTCAGTAGCATAGCATGACCTTTTTTATTTATTTATTTTTAAGAAACGATTAGCTGAAAATTACAAACTCATGGTTATCCCCTCAAGCCTTTTCCTTCATCATGTAGTTCCTTAAGTTATTCAAGTAGTAATACAGGGTTTTACCTCAACACTGTTGACATTGGCTTGCTTACCAGAGGTTTTGTTTTATTACTGGATCTCTATCAGTTGTACATTACTTAACTATTCAGTAAATGTTACTGAGAAACCCCTGTTAATCAAGTCTGATTGCATTTGCATTTATTGCAAATATTCACTAACTACTATAAAAAGTTCAGTAATTACTATGGCTATACTCTAACTGCTAGCCCAAAGCTGACTTTTTTGGTCTATCTAGATTGTATCCACTCTCGTTTTTGATAGTTTGGGCAGCCAAAAACTACATCAAATCAGATTTTTGCTTATCTGATCGGAACCACATTTGGAGGTTTTGAAATGCAAATACAATCAGATTTGTACAGATCTGACTCAGTTTGGACATTTGGATCTAGAAGTGCCTTTCTCATCACTTGCAACAGGATAAATGACAACCACATCAAATCTAAAATTGCAGCGGTCTGGGGATCCAAGAAGAGTGCCACAAAGGGCACCGCAGCAGATTCCCAGGTTGCCAGGTCTCAAAATCTCCAGGCCAATGTCTGAGACAAAGCTGCCCTACACATACTTAACTCGCCCTAGATCTTATTTTATACTTTTGAAGCATGTCCTATGTATGTGAAGTATGCAAATGCATTTTTTTATATTTTCTTCAGAAAATACATAAACACCCCACCACCTCTGAAACTTTACCCTCAACTGCATTTTTAAAATAGGCCAATTTTGCAGAAAAACTGTAAACCTCGGAACTCTGAAGCCTCATCATCGGCGTTACTGACACTGCTCTATTACTACAGAAACCCAAACAGACAGACTTGTGTTGTGTGATCAGACAAATCTGATCTGATTACTTAGAAATAAGTTTGAACAGTCCTCTCAACAGCTCTAATCTGAGAAACAAATCTGGTTTGCCTGCAGTCTGAACACAACCTATGAAACTTGAGGTATGAGTGTATCCCTAACTAGATGTGGTGTGTGTTGTGCCCCAGACTGATCTACAACAGCACCACTCGCCTATCGGAACCCCCTCCAGGTGTGGATGTCCGAGTGCCTGGCTTTGGAAAGACGTTCGGTCTGGAATATCTGGACCCGAGCAAACGCAGCGTGGGTGAGTACCAGCTGTTATTCTCATCCAGCAAAAGATCGTCACTGTTGCAAATAAGCAAAGGACTTATTATCCGTACTTTACTTGTTTGTCTGTTATGTGCAGGTATGTACTTCTTCACAATCGTGCAGGCAATGGTGGATTGGGGTTACACCAGAGACGAAGATGTCCGAGGAGCACCTTATGACTGGAGAAAAGCTCCAAGTGAGTTTTTGCTGTCATTTTTACGACGCTCTGCAATTATCAATATACTCTTAGGCCCTGAGTGGCTCAGTGAACTAAGACGGTGTCACTATGATCTGAGGATTACGAGTTCAAATCTAAGGTCATGCTCATAGCAGCAGCCGGGGCCTGAGAGAGCAGAATTGGACGTGTTCTCTCCAGGCAGCTAAGATGGCACTCTCTCCCCACCACAAGTCATGTTGGCTGTCACGCAGTCAATCAAAACTAGGGTTTCTGTGCTTTTCTCAGAGTGTGCTGGGTGCCTGATGGCGCTGTATAGGCAGCAGTTCGAAAAAAGGCAGAGCTTAATTTCACAAGGTATTGGAGGAGGCATGTGCTAGTCTACACCCTCCTAGAGTTGCGGAAATTACAAGTAATGGGGAGAGTCAAGAAGTGGGCAGGTCAAGTAAAAATCGACGTTTTTTCAGTTTGTTCATGCCACATTGAAATCATTATACTGCTTGGGTGATGTGATTTTGATTTTATTTGTGGTGTTTTTTTTTTGTTTTTGTTTTTTTTTTAATTAAATGTATTATTATTATTATTATTATTTTATTATTATTTTCTTTTTATTATATTTTTTTTAATTGAGATATATATATGATGTTGTTAAATCTTTGTCCTTTTACAGATGAGAATAAGGAGTACTTCTTGAACTTGCAGCACATGATTGAGGAAATGGCTGAGAAGTATGGAGGTCCGGTGGTCCTTATAGCTCACAGCATGGGCAACATGTACACACTGTATTTCCTCAACCACCAGCCACAAGCGTGGAAGGACAAATATATCAAAGCGTTTGTGTCTCTGGGCCCACCATGGGCAGGGGTGGCCAAGACACTCAGAGTTATGGCAAGTGGTAAGGACTGACTTTCTGTAGCTTCTGTTAATAATCAGATGCTCTTGAGTGCACGCACACACACACACACTTGAGTAACACACTAGTACTAGATTTGTGATACTGTATCAATTGTCAAACACAGTATGGATTTTTAATCGATAGTTCACATGTAACAATTGGTGGTTCATTTTTGTGTTGTGTTTAAACCCCTGGCTACTAAATGGCAGTGTTGTAATCCATTTTCAGCTTATGAAGGAACACATAAGGAATCATGACTCTTTTACTCCTATGTAAACTAGTAGTCTAAGGTTTTCTTAAAATTAGATCACATCACTTGCCAGTAGTATTGCAATATATCATATATATATATATATAATCATGATTCACATTGTATTGCCGGGTTCTTACACATGCACAGCATTAGGATCAGGCGTATTGTGAATTTTGGTGGGAAAACCGCAAACCTGGCAACTCTGAAGGAACATCACAAGTATGGCTGTAATTATGGACGACTGCACTGTTACCACAAAAACTGAAGCATACAGACTTGTGATGTGTGAACCGACAAATCAGATCTGATCACTTACTAATAACATTGTGAACAGTCATCTCAGCAGATCTGATTTTAGACACAAATCCAATTTGCCTGCAGTCTGAACACAGCCTAAGTGAAAGCATCTTTCTTAAGTACATTTAATGCACACTTTGCATGCACAGGAGCTCTGCCACTGTTAGAGTGGGTCAAACACTGCTGGAGATGTTAAACACTGTGTCCACTCTATTACACACACTGACCTTGTTGGTCTTGTAGATGTAAAGTCAGAGACAGCAGCTCAGCACAGTGTGTTGGTCCTCTAGTCCTGATACTGTTGGCTGGTTGGTCACTATTTTCACTCCAGTAGTGACACTGAGGTGTTTAAAAACATCAGCAGCTCTGCTGTGTCTGATCCACTCTAACACACACTAACACACCACCACCACATCAGTGTCACTGAGAATGATCCACCTGCTCTGTGAGGTCCTGATTATTGAACACAAACTAAAGTGCATCTGTGGTCAGTGGAGCTAAATGGACACCAGTGAGTGTAATATTTGATTTATTTTACTCTTCTTTCAGGTGACAACAACCGTATTCCAGTCATCAGCTCACTGAAAATCCGCTCTGAGCAGCGTACAGCCGTCTCCACTGCTTGGCTTTTGCCGTATGCTCACACGTGGCCCAATGACATGGTGCTGGTGTCCACCCCCAGTGTCAACTACACCGTCAAGGACTACCAGCGCTTCTTTACAGACATTGGCTTCGAGGACGGCTGGGCGATGAGGGAGGACACTGAGCCTCTGGTGAGAGACCTGCAGGCCCCAGGGGTGGCTGTGCACTGCCTGTATGGGACGGGTGTGCCCACCCCTCAGGGATACGTTTACGGAACGTTTCCAGATGCAGAACCCAGCACGGTGGTGAACGGCGAGGGCGACGGAACGGTCAATGTGTTCAGTGCAGTGCAGTGCAAACGTTGGAAAGACCAGCAAAAACACCCAGTCAAGCTGCTGGAGCTGCCTGGAAATGAGCATGTGGGCATGCTCCTTAATGTCACCACCGTCGACTATGTTAAGTCTGTGCTCCTTTCACCCTGATGTGCATGTTAACCACAGAAACTACCCAGCTCAGACTTCCCCTTTAATTAGGAGAAGTCATCAAGGATACAGTCACTCTCACTTCGCTGACAGAAAAAGGTCTCGGTTCTGGTTTCACACATGTGAGATGAACCACCTCTGCCTTTTTGGTTCTTGGGATGCTTTAATTGAAAGCATCTAACATTGTAATGTTCTCTGGTTGTGGATAGTGAGTTTACCTGGTAGTATTTGGTATCTTAACCAAATTAGCAGATTCCACATTATCATATAATCACGGGTGATCTAGGTGCACACACTAGTTCTCAATCAGAACTTCGTTGCCCACAGTTACATCAGAATATTATGACCACTGCTAGTTTGGATGTTGCAGATGTCATGTGACGGGGTTTACAACATGTATAAATAAGTGAGCACACCAGTCAGTTGTAGCAGAGTAAAAAGGTATCATGGACAAAGAATGTGATGTGACTGATCTCTAAAAGGGCCAGATAATAGTGTACTGAGTGAAGCATGGTGGTGGCAGCATCTCAGAAACCACTAACTTTGTCTGTAGTCATGGTGGTGAAGGTGGACTTTTTGTACATTGAGCCTCCCAACAGCATAAGTGATGCCCCACTGGCACTCCGATAAGTGTTACAAAGCAATCAACACACCACAGCGGACCAGTTAACCTCTAGTGAACAGAAACGTCTGGGATCACCATTGTGTGAGCACTGTTACAACTGGCCTGCTGATGCTTGGTTAAAGTTGTCATAATGTTCTGATGTGACTACGTATGCTATGAATTTCAGACCAAAAGTTCAGTCTGTGCCACGTTTCATTGTCTTGTACTAAGGTGCCTGAGAGTTTGCTGATGAACTGAGGGGAATCATTGCCATATTGCCATTTCTGTTTTTCACCTCAAATATCAGTTTTGAGCCTCTTCCAAGAACCAGTGTTTAAAATCCGATGTCATATTTTTAAATGTTGAACATTTCTGCTCATGCTTCCTCTAAACCTGAGGTTAGCCTGGCTTCATGTTTCCAGACATAGATTAAGTAACAAGCCTGGAATTGAGCTTGTTCTATTTAATGTGCAATAATCTGGATTTTTCTGAGAACCGTCTCTGCAGAACAGCCAGAAGTGTTTGGGAGCAGCAGCACATATATATTTGCAAATGGATTATTGAAGAAAAGACTAAATTCAGTTTCCTGTTTGTGTGCTGTGTTCTTGGCTGCAAGACTAATAATGTCAAATTTATATAATAAAAAGAATAATAAATGATTAAATGCTAAACTTTGAAAGTGGAAGAACTATTTAAACTGGTATTTAAAGATGCATATTCCTGCAAAAAAGAGCAATTTATGCATCCTGCTGTTCAGTTCTTTTGACTTCTGTTATAAAATGCAGAGCCGTTTGGTCTAAAAATCATGCAAATGTGTTTATTGCACAAGCGAAGTGTTACTTGCCAAAAGTTGTCTTAAGAGGCTTTTAGGGGGAATTCATATATACTTCATCTGTGTCTGAAAGCAGGCTGCGTTGCTTTAAAGGTACAAAAAGTAATTTTTCCTGTTTTTGTTATGTAGCATGTAATAGTTGTATGACTGTAGTTGAATGATGAAGCATAGGTGAGGATTGCTGGTGCTGGAGGGCAGGATTCCTTTAAGGTTTGGTTATCCTTCTCAAACTCCGCTGATTCAACTGTAGTCAATTGCTAGAAACATGAGCTGGACTCTGGTCCTCAGTTCCCCAGCCCTAGCATAAAAAGTCATAATTGCGGGACTTTGACTTGAACTTTGGTTAATGCTGCTCTATTAGCTCTGAAACTGTGACCTCACTGCTGTTTATAATATTCATATGTTGACTGTTTTTAAGAGAAAAATCTTACTTATTGTACCTTTAAATCTGCTGACGGATGATAGTGAAGTGGTCATACTGGTAATATAATTTAACTATAACTAGTTCTTTCCATACAAATATTCAGAGTATACAGTTTGCCACCATCACATTACACGCTCATATTGTCCTCAAACACAGAGTTTGTGTATTTTAAAAAGCACGTACTCCCTGAAAATGGCTTCTGTGAATGTATGACTGTGGTCTAAACTGAGAATTACATCTACGTCTCTGCACATGAGACAAGTTGTGGAGTGTGTAATAATATTTAAATTCATATCGAGCCGGTGACAAGAAGCAAAATGGATCTATTGTCCCAAGTCTGGAAGTAGGCTCTGGAGTAGCAGCCTAATCATGTATCATTTTTTAATGTTCATTTAATCCAAAAGGTGCCCAGTCCTAGTCCTGGAGATCTACTACCCTGCGGAGTTTAGTACCAACATTAATCCAACAACAGGTCCAGGTCATGAGTACTGATAGTTTGATTAATCAGTTGGCTGATTGATTGCAAATAAGCCATTTTAGATAATGTTAACACACTCCGTAGTGTTAGTCATCACTCTACAAGCATTTACATACTGATAAACCTATAACTTTTATATTAATATTTTCAGATACTAGCCTGCATTATAAATGCAGATATCGCTTGCCTGCATTATAAAATATATCAATATATATATGTTGGTTAATCACTTATTCCGAAGACCTTCAGAGTCATCTGTACATCTCTCAGGTGTGTTGGCTCTCCAGGACCAGGATTGTACCTCTCAGAGTTAAACTACTGATTTGTACTAATTTTAAGAGTATTTCTACCAAGGGGGCCTTCAAAGGTGAGATGTGCAGTTCTCAAAGTGGCCCAAACCCATTTTGTCCAGGCTTTAACGCTAGTGAGCAACCACAACAATAAGCTTTCAGAACATAAACTTCTTCTGGATTTGTTTACTAGCATTGGTGAAATTTTCAGGGTTTTCCACCAGCCTATTAATGATGATTAAACCATAATTGAATGCATTAATTGTCTTCTACAGTTAGATATACCAAAGACCAAAGCAAGAAGATCCAGTGTATCTAGCGATAACTGCCAGTGTTCTGTTTACTAAGTGAATAAACAATTGAGTAAAGGTTTTCCTGTGATTTTGAATCGTGGGATAAAAATGTCTTTTTTATGGCTGGCAGTTTTGTAATTTGTAAGTATTCATTATATGCTGCACAGTTGTAAAGACAATTTGTGTAGCAGAAGCCGTTCTCCCCGATGGATAATGACTCACTTGAGCAATTTTTATATTTTAATATTGATGAACACTGACTGCCTCTTTATGTATGTGTGACTGTGCCATAATCCAATAGAGTGGACACAACCAATGTTACAGCAGAACCTGCTCTGGTCAGGGTGCCATTTCAGTGCACTGACTCTATCAAAATGAACAGCACTCTGTAAACCAACACAATGTGTCTGAGTCATCTGTTGCTTCTGCATTAAAGGTACGGTTCTTAGCTGGGGCACTTTTAGCACTAGAACGGCTGCGTAGGACCCATAACATGCTACTGATTGTATTATGTATTTATTAAATCAATTTCAAAATGTTTAGATAAGTTATTGGATAAAGAGCTGCTACAGTAATTTCATAATGCCACATTAAAGGGTACCTACCTTACTTTACACTAATAATGAATCCTTAAAATCAAATGAAATGTGTCTCACAACTTTAAAAATACCAACATTTCAAAACAGTAACTCAGATCCTGGGGCCCTTTCTTTAACCTAGGGTACTGAAATCACAAAATGTGATGTGGTTGTGAGTGGAACTGAAAAACGAAAACTGGACAGGACTGTGGTAAAATCCTCTTTAAATGAGGAACAATACCTTGCCCACAGTTTCAATACATTTTGAATTTGGCCAGATGTTGTAAAACAATCTAGCTACAACATGTACAGCTCAGCACATCATAAAGCAAATCATGTAGGTTTTTGATGACACAATGAGGTCCTAAAATATTATGAATGATAAGCAAGAACCAGAGGTGTCAAGTAATTAAGTACAAATACTTTGTTACTATACTTGAGTAGAAACTTTGGTTATTTATACTTTACTGAATTATTTTCAGATGACTTTTTACTTCTACTTACTTACATTTTCATGGAATTATCAATTCAATAATTCAATGAATTATTTACTTTCTACTCCTTACATTTTAAAAACAGCCTCATTATTTCTACATATTTCATTTGGGTTTGTCATCATTCAGAAAACATCCTATACAGATAAATTGCACCATCCAGAAAGAGTGAATTTGATTGTGGTTGAATGATAAGTATAAACAAATACCATTCTGATACCCTATTGGTAAATCCATCGCACCTGCACGTCACATGTCTCATCACTCTCCAGTAAGCTCAGTACTACACATATATGGTCCACTAATATATTTAAAATGACTAAAATGTATTTATTTTCAAGGAGCATATATGCAGCTGAAACAGGTAGCGAGTACATCCCAAAACATTTCAACATTACCATTTTAATATAACATTATAGTCATTATGGCTTTTAGAGTAGGGTGGCTAAACGCACTATATGCCTCTCTGGTACAGCTAAGTTTTGGCATTTGTTTTCCTTACATTACTTTTATACTTTAAGTAGTTTTGAAACCAGTACTTTTACACTTTAACTTGAGTAAAAAGCTTAAGTTGATACTTCAACTTCTATAAAAGTCTTTTAAAACCCTAATATCTATACTTCTACCCAGGGGCGGATTTAGAAGGTCTGGGTCCCCAAAGCAATGTCATGTCTGGGGGCCCTGATCTAACAGATTCTTTTTTTATGGTTATGGTGCGGTACAGGCTTAAACATAAATTATTATAATAAATTATTATTAAAATAAAATAATATTAATCAATAATTAAATATTAATAAACTGCTAAAATCGTGTAATATAAAATTATCACCAAATTCTGTGTTACAATACTATTCAACTTATCAATAATCAACTTCACTCCAATTCATTAACACCAATGTTACACTTATGTTTGGACTGTATGGTCAATAGACCTCATTTACACAGAATTATACCTCATTATTAAGCAGAAATTCTGAATTATTTTGATCATAGTTACACTTAGAGGCATGTAAATAGATGGCTTATCACAGACTGGTAGACGCGAGCACGCACGCACGCACGCGCACACACACACACACACACACAGGGAGACAGAGACACAGAGAGAGACAGAGACAGAGAGAGAGGTGAACACGGCCTACAGGCCAAATCTAAACCGCGACCCTGATAAGGATTAAGCAGGTGTGACAATACACGGATGGTTTGAAAGTCCAGACGCTGACGGATAGACCGCCAATCACACGTTAGCAAGAACAGAGGTATGAGCTTGTGAGCAGTCAAAAGAGAAATAGGCTTCCAACTGAGTGGCTGTTTGTGCTGGGTCCTAGTGCTCAACACGTCTCTTTTTAATATAGCATAACACTGTTTTTGGACGGAAAAATCAGCAGAGAACCAAAACGGTCTTTTATTGCCCACCTCTTTTGGCCAGCATGGAAGGCCCTGATCTCCGGGGCCCCAAGCAATTGCGTGGTTTGCATGTTGGTTAAATCCGCCCCTGCTTATACCCGAGTAATGAATGTGAATACTTTTGACATCTTTGGCAAGGACCATCTTGTTACACCCAGGAGTACACCTAAACTGCAGGCTTATTATCTAAACTACTTTAAAGTTATCTACTTTAACCAGCAGTCAGAGCACCTGCACAACAGAACCTCTAAATGCACAGAATATAAGCAGGTCTGGATCTGCTCCAGTGCTTGGATGTACCTTGTGTCTGCTGGAAGTGGTGGTTAACAGGATGCGCTACTCTTGGATGTCAATGCCCCAGTGCAGTGATGGGGACACTGTACTATATAAATGTCTCACATGAGACAGAAGAAGCTCCCTGATCATTTCCTCTAAAAGAGTAGAGTTTGACGTCCTGGCTAAATGTCCCACTCCTGATCAAGCCTTCTTCAAAAACTAAAACAACTTTATTCAAACTTTATTACCTCATTTCACACTATAAG
>BRDA01037344.1:0-30850 GCA_036984385.1 Crenuchus spilurus | reverse complement strand
ATCACTGCTCTAGACGTTTACATGAAGTCTTTACTTTTTTGGCAGGAATGCCTTCTCTCTCCTTGCATCCATCTCTCCCTGTTCCAAGTTTGTTCCAGCTGTCCGCACTAACCTCGCGAGAACTGCCACTTGCAGCAGCCTGGATTGCAGTTCTCGCGAGGTTAGTGACATTTCAGTTTGGAGAGGCACAGGAATTTTTTTTAAGTATAATACGGGAAATTTACGGGGAAAATACTAATACGGGAAGACGCCGGGAAAGAGGGGTAAAATACGGTAGTTTCCCGGCCAAAACAGGAGACTTGACAGGTATGCCGGTGCCCTGTGCAGTGCACTTGCCAACTTATTCTGCTTTTATATCCTTTATATCCATATAAAGTTAAAGAGAAGAGAGTAGAAACACAAGCTGCCTATTCAGTATTTAAAGGCTGTTTATTTCTGTAGTCAGGTGTGGAGAATTTCACTTATAACATTCTTTAAATCTTTTGTATTTACTTAAGCATTACAACTGTGTTAGTACAGCAATGCACAGTAGAGTGACATCATGACTGTGCATCATCACTGTCTGCAGAACCCAGCAACTGTTTGATTATTCAGCTATTAGCTCAGAATTATTATTAGCCTGTAATTATGATGGTATTTCTCAAAGCTTTCTGAACTCTTATGTCTAACACAGCATCAAAGAGATACACTTATCCAGTGGCAATAGACTTATAGACTTTAGACTAATAGACTTTATTTCTGTTGTCATGACCTAAACACAACACAGCCTCTTCTTTTGTATGTGACCACCTGATACATAGAGTGTAATAAAAGACTGAGTTTAAGAAGTTAAATAATTTTATTTATAAGTTTATTTGACAGGGACAGTGTACATTAAATAACATTACTGTAAATGCAACTGGAATTAGCCAGAAGGCTATTTTTCATCTGTTGTCCCTGGACAAATCTTGTTAATTGTCTACAAACTACTTGGCACTACTGCAAAATTTGGTCCAAAGCAGATGATTAAACTTATGTTTGCATTTGTATATCAAAATTGTTTTGACAAAAGGTTATTATATACAGTACATACCTTCCAATCATTCCAATCATATTGACGAGGAATGTGCTGTAGATGGTTCTATACAGAAGGATTTTGAAAATGGTTCTATTTTGCACCAAAAAGGGTTCCTCTATTATTACAAGCTTGACATTGTAACTAAAGCAGAACCCTTGTGAGGGCTATATAGAACCATTTTGTAAAGGTTCTGAATCATCTTCAACACTTTCCTCATCAATCTAAAGAACCCTTTCTCACAACAGGTTCTTTGAGTGTTCATGATTATACGTATATATACACTGCTCAAAAAATAAAGGGAACACTTAAACAACACAATGTAACTCCAAGTCAACCACACTTCTGTGAAACCAACCTGTCCAGTTAGGAAGCAACACTGATTGTGAATCAATTTCACCTGCTGTTGTGCAAATGGAACAGACATCAGGTAGAAAGGAGAGGCAATTAGCAAGACAACCCCTATAATGGAGTGGTTCTGCAGGTGGTGACCACAGACCTTTTCTCTGTTCTCATCCTTTCTGGCTGATGTTTTGGTCATTTTTGCATTCTGTCAGGTCTCTCACCATAGAGGTAGCATGAGGCGATGTCTACAACCCACAGAAGTTGCTCAGGTAGTGCAGCTCATCCAGGATGGCACATCAATGCGAGCTGTGGCAAGAAGGTTTGCTGTGTCTGTCAGTACAGTGTCCAGAGCATGGAGCAGATACCAGGAGACAGGACAGTACACCAGGAGACATGGAGGGGGCCATAGGAGGGCAACAACCCAGCAGCAGGACTGCTACCTCCTACTTTGTGCAAGGAGGAACAGGACGAGCAGAGCCACAGCCCTGCAAAATGACCTCCAGCACGTCACTCATATCCATGTTTCTGCTGAAACTGTCAGAAACAGACTCCATGAGGGTGGTATGAGATTTTGAGTATGATTCCAAATCCAGACCTCCAAGGGGTAATAATTTTGATTTACATGAATCATTTTTATGTTATTTTGTTCTTAACACATTCCACTATGTAATAAATTGAGATCTAGGATGTGTTATTTTAGTGTTCCCTTTATTTTTTTGAGCAATGTAGAATCATTGTGTTTACTAAAGAAGAACCATCTTTTTTAAGAGTATAGTGCATGGTGGTCATCCACTCTCCACACTGTTAGACACACCTACCATGTTGTCCAAGAGAAAAACAGACAGTAGCTCATCTGTTGTGTTGGTCATCCTTTGGCGCTTCATTGTTGTGTCTGAACCACACCTACTAGCACAGCACACACAAACACACCACCACCAGGTCAGTATCACTGCAATGCTGATAATCGATGGGGGTCCTAATCATTGACAAACAGGATGAAAGGGTGCTAACAAAGTATACAAAAAAGATTGTAGAAATAAGTGCATCTGTATGTCAAATGGAGCTAATGACTTTGTATGTGAGCTCCTCAGACAAAAAAATTGTCAACTTGCTTGTTTGAGGTGGTAATAACTGGGTCTGTGGGTAGATAATAGGTCTGATGGGGCTATAAAAAGCTGCGGGTTGTGCAGCGGTATTCATATATTGATAAGAGGTAGTACAGTGCAGTGAATGTATCATTTGATGTGTTGAAAATGGGTCACAAAGCAGATTAATGATTGGCAAGTGTGTGAAGGAAGTAGCTGAATTTGCAGGTGTATCATATGGGTCTACTAGCCATGTAAAAGTCCCAGTCTACAGGACATACACATTAGAATTGTGGCTGAAAGATAAAACTGATAGAAGGGACTGCCAGTGGGTTTCACAGCTTGTAAATCAAAATTACTTCACTTCCACGCAAGAATTGTTGATAGAAGTCAATGCAGGCCTTTCACAACCAAATTCTGAAAGAACACTCCAAAGGAAACTACATTGTTCAAAAAAATATAGGGAACACTAAAATAACACATCCTAGATCTCAAGGAATAAAATATTCCAGTTGAAAATCTTTATTTATTACATAGTGGAATGCATTAAAAACAAAATAACATAAAAATGATCAATGTAAAGCAAAATTATTACCACCAAAATCTCATACCACCCTCATGGACTCTGTTTCTGACTGTTTGAGCAGAAACATGGATATTAGTGGCCTGCTAGAGGTAATTTTGCAAGGCTCTGGCACTGGTCCTCCTGTTCCTCCTTGCACAAAGGAGGAGGTAGCGGTCCTGCTGCTGGGTTGTTGCCCTCCTATGGCGCCCTCCATGTCTCCTGGTGTACTGGCCTGTCTCCTGGTATCTGCTCCATGCTCTGGACACTGTGCTGACAGACACAGCAAACCTTCTTGTCACAGCTTGCATTGATGTGCCATCCTGGATGAGCTGCACTACCTGAGCAACTTCTGTGGGTTGTAGACATTGCCTCATGCTACCTCTATGGTGAGAGAACTGACAAAATGCAAAAGTGACCAAAACATCAGCCAGAAAGGATGAGAACAGAGAAAAGGTCTATGGTTACTATGGTTGCTTCCTAACTGGGAAGGTTGGTTTCACAGAAGTGTGGTTGACCTGGAGTTACATTGTGTTGTTTTAAGTGTTCCCTTTATTTTTTTGAGCAGTGTACATACCATGAACATAAGAAACAGATTGGCACATGAGAAACATGCTAAAGTGAAGAGACACAAAATTGGATTGTTCATGACTGGAATCATGTTATCTGGTCAGATGAACCTGGTTTCAGCCTGCATGTGAATGATGCTAGGCATTGTGTTCATGAGGACTGCATACAAGGTGTGGTTGAAGCTGGAGGAGGATCTGTGATGTTTTGGGTCCTTTGGTTGAGGTGACAGTATATTTGAACCATGATGCCTACATAGAGCTGTGGGACAACCAGGTTTGGCCTTTGGCTTATCATAATACCAAGGAAACAAACAGCCCTATCACTGTCATCACTGGCTGAACATTTACATCACCAACATCCAGAAACGTGTCTATTGAGTTTCCAAATTGTCCCAATGCTAATTTAAGTATTTCATACCATTACATATGTTTCAGTTACATGTGACATTTTTGTCCACTGAGCTTTTGATCTGACAGCGATGTTATTCTAATTTTCTAAACGATTAGCTGCTCATCAAAACTTAATTAATAAAATTTGATCAGAAAACATCATTTCTAACCACACTTATCACTTCAGTGATGCTTTTATTGAAATAAATGTCCATCACATGAAACTCCATAACTGCTAAATATTTGAGTCGAGTTCTTTGTCTACTTTGTGGTCAGTTCCATCCCTCACTGGCATGGCCTCAATCTGGCCCAATGTTTTGGACATGTTTGTCTCTAATAACATTTAGCTTGTGAGGGAGGAGGCGATGGAGTCAACATTCCATAGCTGAGAAGACTTGATAATCTCTTCTTTTTGGGTCCCAAGGAGTAGTGCAAGTTCTGGGCCTGTTCCTGCCATATTGTTCAGTTGAAAGAAGCTATAAGGTTGCACCACCTACACAATCGCTCACATGCACACAAACACAGGGAGAATACACACACTTGAATGTCTTTTCTAGCAGCGATGTGGCATCAGACATGGAAGGCTGTGAAGCTAGGTGAGTCAGACTGTGTAGTGGGTGGCATGAGGCTCTGGTGGGTGGATGAATACACTGCCATCCCTGAGAAACATTGTGTCAGGCCGTAAGCTCCATAAGCAGATCAGAACACCCCAACCCTGATCGCTAATGTCTTTGCAACAGGTTTTCTACAAATTAAAGCTATTAGCTGCCTCTGTATTAGTCATAATTATAGCAAATGAGGAGGCATCTACTGCATATGAACTGGGATCAGTTTTAGAAAATCATATCTTCAACACATGTAGCATGAGGAAAAGAAAAACAGTGCAAAGTGATAGCTAACAGTATCGTTCTAAAGACATTTTCATAATTTGGCTGTGTGAGATACATTCATATATCACTCATAAAATGCTATTTTTTTATATTAAAGAAATGTTAAACTATATTTCATATTTCATTCAACTTACTTTTAATAACCTTACCGATTGTTCTGGGAGGCATCCCTGTTAGCTGGGAAGTTGGTTATTATTAGCATTACAAATTCATGATTGGAGAAACTGGAAATGCAATCAAAACCACAGTTGTTTGTAAACAGAAAAATAGTTTTTTTGTTGTGATTTGAATTTAATGAAAAATTATAATAATTATTCCTGAACTTATTCCGGTCTAGTGCAAAAAGCAAAAGTATTTTTTTGCCATATATTTAGCATAATGTGACACAGAACAAAGACAAAGTGCACAATACGTTTGTTGAATTAGTATGCAACAAAAAGTTATATATAGTTATATTATTTTTTAATATAATAGCAAAATTGTTAGAAATGCGTATTATTTTTACAAACAAATATAAGTGACAAGTTATGTCATGAATTTATGTAATGATGTAGATACTATGCTCCAAATAAGAATTGAATCTGATTTACATTAACCTTCCTTAAGTGTGTGGCACATTAATGTATTTTGTTGTTGTTGTTTATATATTTGTTTGCTTATGGATTTTGTGAAATTACTAGTACCAGCCATGTAATGCTCACCAATCAAATTAAGGAAATTCTCTGTGCAGCAAGAACATGCCTACATAGTTCCATCTGCACAACAAAGCTTGAAGTATTTTTGAACTTGTGCTTTTCACAACTTCCCATTTTTGGGAGGTTGTGTGTCTGAGCATTTTATCTCCATATGTGAAATAGTCTGAGTGGAAACACACAGCAGTAGATATCACTGTAAATTAACAAAAACAATGAGGACATAGTTTAACCAGAAGTTTATAGAACCTCACAGATATTCAATTCAAGAACTCTTTTAGAGCCACATTTCTCAGAGTAGCACTTGAATAAAGTTTATTTGAAAGCCATGATCGACAGGTTCATTCATGTCCTGCACTGTAGACAGGTTGCAAGGCTTTAGTGAAGGATGCTGTGGGAAATGTTCATGTCACTTGCAGTGGACATATACTTTAAGTATGAATTTAAATCTTATGTTTTTTGTGTGATAAGTGCTAATGTGGGGTGCCATGGTAGCACATTCACCTCTCAGTCTTGGGTTGAGCTACTTTTTTCCCGCCTTTGTGGGTTTCTCCTTGCATTTGCCCTGCCCAGCGCCCAATGAAGAGTTAGGGGGAATCACCGCCACCCTGAACTGGATTAAGTGGTTAAGTAGATGTTTGTAAGTGCTAATGTGATGGACTCATTTTTATTTTTATTAGCATTATGTTCAGAATTGTAAACAAACTTTTCTTTTTCTTCTTAGTGATGTTGTTGACACAGGTCATATATTGAGGTGTGATTGTATGATGAAGATCCCTTTTGGGAGCGAAACGTTTTCTGCATATCACAATAAAGTAATTTGTGATTTAGTGTGTGAACTAAATCAAATA
Source organism: Crenuchus spilurus (assembly GCA_036984385.1). Lineage (NCBI taxonomy): Eukaryota > Metazoa > Chordata > Actinopteri > Characiformes > Crenuchidae > Crenuchus > Crenuchus spilurus. The sequence goes on along the minus strand of BRDA01037344.1, from coordinate 24,412 downwards.
TTTTAGACTGATATCTGCACCAAAATAGGCTATATATTAAGATTTATTAGGCAAAAACAAGCAATTGTGTAAAATTTGTGTAAAATCAGACATTCACCACCCCCTTATAATCAGAATGCATTGATTCTTGCTTCATTGCCACGTTTTATGGCAATTTGGCTGAGATTAGCAGGTCCCTAGTAATTATATTTAAATAGTATATCAAAATGACTTAATAATTGTAGAAGAAGAGCACTGTATAGTCATACCACCAAAATATCAGTCAAAAACTGGATGTTTTGACAAATCTAAGGTTTGACTTCAGTCTAGCCCACATGCTGGATAAACAAATTAAATGGAACAGGAGTAAATAGATGCCCTGTATTTAAGGTGTAATCTGTGCAGAACAGGATGGTCTGTGTCGACAAGCGAAAGTACAAACCCAATTTTATATTTGTTAGAGTCAGAGTGATGACAGCAAGAGTCGCAATTAAATCAACTTGACATTGCATTTGCTAACCTTTAGAGGTAAGTAGGCCCCATTTTCAGCAGTGAAATGATGATGGATGGCCAGGCCTTTTTGTAAGTGAAGAGGCTCGAAAATGCGCCCATAGTGATGGATTAACAGGGGTCCGGTTGTTACGGACAGAAATTTGCTCTGACAGGCTACAGTGACTAAGTAACATTGCGTGCACAAAGCAGGGAAAATGCATCAGGGCTAATCTTTGAACGCGATTAGTGCATAATTTGCCTGTCCTGAAAAAAAAAGTAGTGATTCACCATCTTGAGGGAGAATGTCTTGAGGCAGTATGATGTATTTGTATTTATTTATTTATTTTCCCCTCTGTTCTAAACTCTGATGATAAGGTCTTTGTGGAAGTCCCCTCTTGACATTTTAGATATGAAAAGAATAAAGGTCAACAATAGTGTGTATGCAGTGATACCTTGTAAAAAAATAAAAAGCATGTTAATCTCATTCATCACATGTAGGGCTGCACACTTTTCAGCGATACTGTATGTACATTGCCTTCACTCTGCTCACTGTGTCATTTATTAGTGTGTCATTTAAGTATTAAATGCTGCTCTAATTAAAACAAGGAACAAGCTGGCTATGCCATTATGACATCACTGTTGTTGCTATGGCAGCGCTGAAGTTAGAAACCTAAGGCTGACTTCACATGGTGAAACTTTCCTGCACCTAGTTGCTAGTTGTGACTTGCATGCAACATCATTTCTGTGCAACTTGTCAGTTATATTCAGCAATAAAAAACAAGGTTGCATGCAACATTCTTTTTTATTGAAACATTGCATCATTTTTGCTATTTAAAGTCGTTTGCAATATGATTTTTGTTTTGTTTTATTTTTTACATTTTTATCATTTTAGTAGCTGTCACTGTCTTTGTGCACTGCTAGACTATTTCCAAAAATGATATAAATATAAAATATCTGACTTTTTAAATAAAAATATAAACAAAAATGTACATATTTTCATCACATTCAAATGTTTTGATCTGGCACTGGACAGTACATATACTTTACTGTGCAAAAGTATATGCACACACACACACCTCAGTGTTCCTGTGTACATTATAGAGGTTACCTGGACCACTGTGTTGATGGCTCTGTACCACTCACTGGAGTTGGCAGTCCCTTCTGCCATCAGTAGCCTGTGGGGCACCAATATTGGGAGGCACTCGATGTATGAGAAACCCATTTTCAGAACACCTTCAATATGGTGGCTCTAGATCATCCCATGATGTTAGTGGTTTCTGAGATGCTACCACCCTTCACCCAGTACCCTATTATCATGCCCTTCTGAACATCAGTCAGATTATGTCCAGGGGTTATATATTCTGATATAACTCTGTGTGTGTGTGTGTGTGTGTGTGTGTGTGTGTGTGTGTGTGTGTGTGTGTGTGTGCTTCTGTTTATGTTGGTGCATTGATTTCAAAGTTTGTATTTGTATTGAGGAATCTAATGATGACCCTTTTTCAATCCTTTCTCCCTGAATTGCTTAGATGGCATTTTTTTAGCTCCGTCTGTAAAGCTCTGCCTTGACCTTTTCAACTTTTGAGCACTTACATGGGAAAATGCCATTCCTCTGAGCACACGATGAAAGCATTACCTCGGAGAATGACCCTCTGCCCCACACTGCTGCAGAAAAAAAGAGAAGAAAAGGAAAACATTTTAGGTCGCAGGGAAAATGGCCATTCCGCTGTGAGAATATGTGCAAAAGTAAACAGTGGAATGTTTTGGCCGGCACTGCTGGGGCTTCTCACCGCAGGTCTATATTCACAGTGTAACTGGACAAAATGCTAGAATAATTGCTGTCACTTTGTCTTTGCTTATGAATTTGTAATTGATAAAGATTAACGTCGTCAAATGTGTTTTTTATTCTGTCTTTCAGCTCCATAGTTACAACACCAGTCATTTGCCTCCAGCTGCACATTCTGCTTAAATGACATGCAGAACTGCTTAATTTTTCATTTTTAATCAATATCTTCACATTATGTCCTCCTGTACGTCTGAGTTGTTTGAGTTGATGCAATATTCATGACACTGTAGAGGAGTAATTTGGGGGTTAATTCAATTTGTTGTGATTTTAAAGTGACTTGTAATCACAGCTAGAGTGTAAATGAGCTGTTAATGTGTTTAAAGAACTTTGCTGTTTGTTCCTTGTTTTAATATTTCATGTGTGAGTACAGGAGGCCTCACATTTCTTACTCATGTGTCCTGTGGCTATTCGTCATGGACTTGGTACTCATAATGTAGTTACAACTGTAAAAAAAGATCAGTTTGGTTCATACAGTCATTTAAGCAGGTATACTTAGCTTGGACTTACATTCACTGGCCTTTTTAATCAGGTTCATCATGCACTTTTACAATTACTGTAGTTGATTGTCCTCCTCTCTTAATACTGTCCATCATTAGAAAAGGGTCACCAAAGGACCAAATATTAATTGTGCAGTCGACATTCCTCAATATACTAATGATACTGAGTGCTCACCAGCTTATAACAGTACAGAACACACCTCCATGTTACTCTAGTGTTGGTGTGACTACTGTAGAACCAGGACAATTCCCAGGGGGCCATTGAAAGAGTGACAAAGAGAGAAGCTAATTTAAAGTGTCCACCTGGTGCATTTGCCACATTGGTGCACATTCTGTTAGAAGTTCAGTGCAGCCTTTGTGTAGACCATCAGATTTACTTATAAAAGTACAGGCAATGTTTTGCATTCACATTTTTAAGTAGAATCAACATTAAGGATTTTTACATTGATCCAAAAAAATGTGGTACAATTCAATTGTATTAACCTCATCCAATGTATGGGAGGCCTTATATATATTATATAGAAATATTTTCTTTCAGCAATAAGGAGAAAGAAGATAATTAAGAAGGGGGAACTACAATCAAAACAAAAATATATTCAGATGCTTTGAATCAGTGGAATATTACTATTAATCTAGAGCAGAAGCCAAAGTTCAGTTGTGGCACTTCACTGAACACTACACTGAAAAGGGAATCAGCTTATTATTATTATCTAGACTAAACATTTGATTAGAGTAGCTTAATTTAAAACCAGCTGAACTGCTTATTATGACTACATTAGCCTCAAATAGAAGACGAGAGACTTCCTCTCCATATCATGCATTAAGATTGTTTTGAGAATGCAGGTTGAATCGGTATTTTGTTAGAATTCAGTCAAAGTTCCTATTCAGAGCACTTCATACAGAATGAAAATATCTTGTAGCTAAGGCATCCTTAAACCAAGGCTAAGCTTAGATGATTAGCAAATCTAAAAGGAGACATGACATGCAGTCTTATGCATTAGTTTGGATATGTCTGCTTACCAAAGTGATCACCGAGAAACTTCTGTAGATTTTAATGTACATCATTTTGATGTGATGTGTAAAATGTGTCTTGTGCAAAAGTTAAGACACAATAAATATTGTGTGAAATTCAGAACATAAATGGAAACTGAAAGACATGAGCTTATTTGATTTAGCAATAAAAAATATCCCCTAAGAGTGTCCACATTTGAATTATTTGAATATGACTGTAGATAGCTGTGTCATGTCTATAGTTCAATACAATTGCTGATGGTAATGGATAGGTCTATACAAAACTCCAGGACTGAATTTAGTCTGTAGTCCAGTCCTATTCATTACCCAGAAATATTTAGTCAGGGGGGCTTATATGATGATATGTTCCCATTGATGAGCAAAGTGGAAGGGGCTGATAAATTGTGTTGCTTTGCTTTAAATATGACACAACTGTTTAGATTATTCTTGATTATTTCAAGAGTATCAACTTCAATTGAAATTTTTGTCATCATACAGAAGCATGTTACTACAGTTCATATAAAACCTATTAATTCAATAGGAATAAATCCAATAGGTAAGCACATCATTTAAATGTATTTTAAAGAGGTGCTCTACTGTTTTCTCAGTCATTGTCATGTAGACAAAAACTTTTAGGCTGGTCCAATGTAAAATTGGGCTTGGTGCTGATGGGAACCAAAGTTTGTGATGTCTAGAGCTCAAATATAATATTTTAATTTAATGTCTAATACAACCAGTGCACCTACACATCTTCTGAGTGTTTATGGTTAATATTTATAATGGGAAAATAGTCACAAGTCCAAGATTTGTTGATATGTTAAAATAATTTTGTCAGTGTTATCTTGATTTCATATATCTTGATTGCAACTACACTCTTGATTCCTTTAATGAAAATCCTCCCTCTACACAAACCTTATTTTTTCATTAACACTAATACATCTAAGCAATGCTATAATCTAATCATCACTCATACGGTGTGACTATGATGACTGTAAGAATATGAAAAACAAAACCTTGTCATACAATATATAGCTCAAGCCATGCTCAAAGCCAAACTGTACTCCACATAGCCAAACTTCAGGGAGTCTTAGTGGTTCCCTTCCCAACATTAGCAAATGACTGTATGTTATTAACAACGAGTAAATTGAGATGTAGGTATTATCTGCTGTGCATCTGTCCCTGGGGGACCTGGGTTCTTCAGGAAGTGCATGTCAAACCCTACAGGCAAACAATAAAGAGCCTGTCCTGAACCTGCAGGGGACAGGGAGCAAGAGAATCACCCGTGTCATTTCAGTGTCCGCCCCAGAGGGGCTCCATCAAGTCCCACCTGACAGCAGCGGCAGGGGAGGAGGTGCAGAATGGCAAGCTCTCTCATCCGCTAGCACGCAGGACTGGTATCCTGAGGAGCTCTGGAACCATAATCATCATCATTGTGCTGAAGATGTGTAATCAGCAACTCACGATGACAAACGTAGCCACTTCTCATGGTTTATTTGGCTTTGGTTGTGGTACAGGAAGAAGAATCTTTAGGGAGGGAGTTGAGCAGCACAAAGAAAAGTTCATGAAAAGTCATTCATTTAGGTCAGTGGTGTGACTTTTGGGTCTTTTGTAGGAAAACTAGAGCTTTAATCAGGCTTGAAATTTTGAACTGTACCCAAATATAGCCCTAGAACATTCCGCTTGTGTCTGTCCCAACACACATCTCTAAGATTTGGATCTCAACCTGATCTGATCCCAACCACCCACAACTAGAGATGGAATAAAAGTTCACATTCATAATGTCTCAGACCACGAAGATACCATCAGTGGTATCATATCTAACAAAAGTGACAACATTCATCAGCGATATGGAGCTTAAGCGAATGTTCTGTTTGAGGCTCTAATGATACATCATTCACTCCCTAGCCAGAGCATGCCACCTCTGTATAAAACGTTTTTACTTACACTTACTTCAGATGCTGACATCTCCTTCCAACCCACCACAACCAGTTTGTTCTCATTCCTAATGTCCAGGGAAGGCCCCGCCGCTGCCAATCCCCATTGTCTGGATCTGGAATTGGGATGGGGCCTGTGCCTAAGATCTAATCTATTACTTATAGATGTGCTTATAACAGAGGAATCTGACTTCTTCATTTAACCCATCTGTGCAGTGAAACACACATAAACACATTATGCATAGTTGACAATACACAATTTTAGCCCAGTTTTCCAGTTGCCAAGTAGTTTTTTGTAGATCGCTCTGCTCTGAGGGGAGTCGAGGATGACTCAGGGTTCGCTCAGCCATGTAGTGTGAACTCCTGAAAGACGCTCGCCGAGCCATTGCCGATTGGTCGCCAACCAGTCACAGTTGGTATTTGACATTCTGAATATCTGAGATCCAGTCAGCGACTGTGTCAACAGCAGCAACTTCCAACAACCAATGAGATCACATAGAGCAACACATGTCTGTTGATGCAATCTCTCTGTTATTGTTACTGTGACTACACTGCAGAAATAATGTGACTGATTATATTTATGATTAATGTAATGGACAGATGAAATAAAGCTGAACGTAATACATAACTGTACTGCAGGCTCATATCCTGTGCATCAGCTGCACTGTTCTGTTCTCATGACAAAACATGTTTTTGGAGAGTAGCCATTATCTGCAATGAAAAATTGTGACCCCACATCGCCAACCAGTCATGTAGTGTGAAGACCACAACTGAAAGACTTGTGATTACAGCTCAACCAGTCATATAGTGTGAGTGCTACAACAATCGACGACTCAAAAAAGTTGTGTGGTGTGAACCTGGCATTAACGAACGCACTAAGGGGCAATAAGAACATGTGCTCAAATTGGTGAGCAATCCCTATCGACGAGGCCCAGGAAGCAGTTGGAGATTAACTGCCATGCACAAGGGTGCTTCCATCATGACCTGCTTAGCGATGACCTTCCAGTGACCTTCTGGTCATAAGACCGGTTCCTTAACCATCCAGCCACAGCTGCCCTGTAAGATTGTTATCCCATCTTGAGCAGTGACATGGATTAACTCTGTTGCATTGTGGGGTCTCCTTGCAGAACTAGTTTTTTTGTAATTCAACTAGTAATCGAATGTCAACCCACAAAATTCCATTCCATACAACATCTGTATTCATCAGTCAATGTCTTCACAATGGCATTTTAGCTTGGATAAAATGTAAAAAAATGAATACATTGTTTTCAAGCATTCCTGATTAAAACTGTTTAAGTAGATGAAGGATAAGAATCCAAATGTAATATATGTTCCTAACCCTTGTCCAGCAAACCTTTGAGAAATCATATCCAAACATAACCAACCTCAACAAGCAATATTTTGAGCTCTAATATCAACCCATATATGTGTGTCATAAATTAGTTTCCAGTATTCATGGCTCTTGCGTGAAACTCTGACTGGACGGTACTAGATGTTCTTCCGTCGGGATATAACTATCTTAAAAACAACGCCATGCATCACTGTGACAGCAGCATTTAAATTCCACAGATTCCCATTCATTTCACCATCATCAGCACTGCAGCACCACACTGGGCCAGCACCACTGGGATTTGAACATGCAAACAGATGGGTCTAGTGAACAGGTAGTATGTACATGCGAGACACTGTTCTCTCAGGGGATTTTAATGTTCCTAACTCCAGCTCTAACAGTCCTTTAAGGCTCCCAAATTAATGAGGAAATATCTTTGTGTAGCCTTTTGCCAAAGGAACACCAGCATGGTAATATGTTCATGTAGCACTGAAATACATTACAGATTCATAACATAGCAAGGCATCAGGGTATAATTAGTCACTAATGATTCTAAAGACTGAAACTGGGATTACAGTGAGAGAGATCTATGTATATGAAATAAATGTATTTCAAATATTTATTTGGTTGTCTGGACTACAATCTATTGAAAATGATCAAAGTATGTAATTTGATATGATAATTTGATTCAAATTGTCTGATGCCAGTTATGTAAAGCTGCTTTGTGACAACTTCCTTTGAAAAAAGTGCTATATAAATACATTTTGATTGATTGATTGATTATGTAGCAGAGGTAAAACTAGTATTTGATGATACAATCTTGCATTTATCTAATTTGTGAGCTAATTTGTGACTATAAGCTTCCTACTTGTTGGCTACATTGCAGCTCTGTAGTACATGGGCCTAGTCTCAAGGCATTTTTTCTAATGTCTTGGGGTTGTAGTAAGAGTAATTGTACTTGAACTTATCTTTAGACTTGGCCATAACTGTCATTGGTTTGATTCAGAGTGTGAATAGATCAATGTCACTCATTCTGCCATCATCAAATTTTTGTTTTAGTCATCACAAAGAATTCACATCTAGTTCACTAAAAGACAAAGGACCTGTAAGATTAGCAACACAACCCTTCCCAACAACTATATTAGTATTACTCCAACTTACTGATGTAACTGACCTTTTATTTGTAAATCAATGGAAAAAAAGAACCACTGACTAGATGCTGTCAATACAAAATGTAATTTCATTTGCAAGTGTTATTTATTACATACATGTTTCATTTAATTTGTAATTCATTATGTAAAAGATGCTAATATATTTGTAATAAAACAATGAAAAATTACAGTAGACTGAACTAGTCTTGACTCTCTCAGGTCTCATCTTCAATGTGATGTAGGTTAACTAATATTAAGGATTAAACATAATTGAATAAGCTCATCCTAGGCCCAGGTGTTTTGGTGGCCCCTCGCAGATCATGCTAGAGAGTGATGGCACTGGTGAACCCAGTACCATCCTGGCTGTGGTGGGGTAGAAAGAGGAGAATGTCGATGTACCTGAAAGCAGCACAGGTAGAGTGTGTTGAATCCTTTTAAATTCAGGTGGCAGGCTGTGACTGGCTAGAGAATAGTGATAGCATTAGACTCCTCTGCAGAACTTTCTCTAGAGGTTTCATTTCAGGCATCGAAAATGTGTCAGTTGATCAACTGCATTTGGGTTAAAGGGGGAAACTGTAATTATGCGCAATCAATTTTTACAAGTTAATCCTCTGACATGTTGCTATTAGTGTTAACATTATTGCTGCATCTGTATTCCAGACCCGATGCCAACTACTGAGTTTATAATCAACAACAGGGACATGCAGCACTGATGTACATTATAACTAGGAAGCCTTAAGGCAGCTGCAGAGTATCTTTTTCAGCATGGCAGCTTCAGCATTGGCATAGGTAACAGATTCATCCTTCAATCAGGCAGCTATTGCAGCTTTGCTTTTTTAGCATTTGCCAAGGAACACATGGAGAAGCGGAGAGATCTGGCTTCAAGATGGGCTCTCTGACCTTCCGGTGGCATGCCGCCCACAGCCCGACGCTCGTACTCAACATGACGGGTAGATCTTGGCTGAAACCGTGGCAGAGATAATTGCGCCTCGTGTCCATGTGAGAGAAAGATGTTTTTAAGGACCTTTTCTCTCCACATTTCCATGATGCTGACAGAACAGGGGTAATCATCTCCAAGATGCCGGCAGATTCTGAAGGCTCCTCTCTTTTGGTCAGGAACATAACGAGACATTGTTAAATCAATTTCCACATGTTCACATAAGATGACAAAGACCGTGGTCTATGTCTTATGCCTCTTCTGTGGCAACATATATTGGTCCATTGTTAAGAGTATAGCGAGGGAAAGATTTTGGGTTATTCATGTTGTACAATCACGCATGAGTAGGAAACACCCTCTAAAGAACACAAGATAATATTGTATATAGTATAGATTTTTGTGTCTATGAACTCAAACTGAGGCACTCGTCTCTTTTATCTTGTTCAGATTTGTCAGGTATTTAAAAACATTCAAAACGCAATTGAAGTAATTGCACATCGATTATTGACTGTTTCAGATTAACAACAAAACCTCGCTAAAGTATGAAGTATATTCCTGTACATAAATGTGTTCTTCCATATTTTTTCTCACACCAGCATTGAGAAATCATTTTATAAACAAGTAAGATGTTTTCATACTGACTGTAAAGAGTTAAATACTGTATGTCTTACACAATCAATAATGAAGTGGGAAGATGAGATAGTACTTTATGATTTGATTTTTATAAACGTTATTGTTATGATTCTTTCCATTTTTTAAATTGGCAATACAAACTAAAATCTATTGTTAATGTAATCAGTTACATGATGCAATTATGCAGTTACAATTAAATATTATAGCAACTAGCAGTAATATGTATATATATGTGACCCCGCCAGGGAAAACCAGGTCAGTCTTTTTTTTTTTTTTTCAAAACAAATTTTTTGTGAATTTAAGTTTTGTTTTTGATCAAAATATGTACTACAATAGATATCTGAGACTGTTATCTTTCATTTACAGCAATAATACAGAGTGGCTAAGTTTTGTTGCTAATGTGAGTGACACGATATTGACACAATACCTCAATAAGTTGCCAAGTGACTTTGGCCTGGTTTGTGTGTGTGTGTGTGTGTGTGTGTGTGTGTGTGTGTGTGTGTGTGTGTGTGTGCGTGTGTATGTATATACTGTATATATATATATATATATATATATATATATATATATATATATATATATATACATGAAATACATTTCCGAGATGCTAGCATGCTTCACTCAGTATCCTATTATGTCCCATCAGTCAAATTGCTTCATCATCATTTCCTGATGATCATTTTGCAGTCTGGTACAACTGACTGGTACGCTCACTTATTTATATGGGCAGCAAAACTTGTCACGTGATGTGTGATGTCCCAGGCTGAATTTATTCTGAACAAGGAGTGGTCATAAAATTATGTGTGTGTGTGTGTGTGTGTATGTATACATTCTACTTATATGCAGTATTTGTCTGGGATAAACTTTTCAGGTTACACTACTTTCATCATTTTCTCGTGCCCTAAATCCACTGCAACCTCTTTACACAGGACGACAGTGGCACGTGTGAAATGAGTAAAGGTCAGGGTGAACCCTGTCATTGTAGAGTGTGGTGCAAATGAGAGAAAGCCATTAGGCTCACCCCCGGGTGCCCTCTCTCCCAGCGAGGGCTCAATCCATAGCCCTGCCCTTGGATCCTCGTTCGCACCCATGTCCATCATGACAAACACATCACAATTAAGCTGCAATTATCTCACACAAGAGGATGAGACCTCGGCTGGCCCTGCCGGACATTCTGGTCCCTGGCAGACGTGCTGTAATTGTAAAACTGCAGCGTCTCAACCTGGCATACCTTATTCAGTACACCGTGTAAGCGCTTTCAGAAGGAATGTCACATGGCTTCCACATGTGAGCATTCACTGGTTAGCTGCTTTGTTCAACATTGTCACTCAATATCACTAACAGATTAGTCTTGACCTAAAGCAAAGCTGTGCCCTAAAGGCAAGGAAGAAAGGAGTTCATTGTTGCTCTGTACACTTACTTAAAGCATGTAGAATTGTTCATCTCCATAAAACGTGCGTGCATCTGCCACATCCACCTACTCGCAAGCAGCTGGTAAATCCTTGCAGGCAACGAGAGAGCATCAAAACCTCTTTCTCTCTCTCGAGCTGAAGATAGAGGTTTATTGTGACTGACATGACAGTGTTCTCATATGAGGGTCTCCTTGGTAACTGCATGCTTCTCCTCAAAGCCTAGTCTCAAATATTTAATCACTTCAATCACCCAAATTAGCATGACAGTTAAATCAACAACACAAACATTTATGCAAGGAATTTGGAATTCGCTTTCCTACTTTGCATGGCTGATTGGAAGCTTACAGAAAGGAGGGGGCTGTCTTGCTTGGAAAGTGGAAAACAACAGTGGCCATCTGCCAACATGCGAGGGTTTTATCGACTTGAGAAAGCTCTTTTCAGCCATATGTCTCAATGTGTGTTTAAACTGATCTAGATTTTGAATGCTGTGATTGAAAGCATAGCTGAGACACTGAAGGCCGTACATGCTTAACAATAAAGGTTCTTGATTGGTTCTTGGCTTGCATGCATGGTTCTAGTTACATCCTAATTGATACAGAACATTTACAGCAGAGATGATCTTCTGTAGGGCTTCAATTCACCCCCTTTTGATCAGAGTTGAGCTTTACCTTCTTTAATCACATAAAAGATTATTCACACATCTCATTTACATCATTTGAAATGTTATTTAAGAAAGCAGATTGGTTCTTCTATGGAATTACTCCAAAGAAACCTTTTTGACACTCACTGGAAAATGTCTGGATCGAGCAAAGTTCAGAAACATTTGTTTGAGATGTTAGGAACTACATGACCTCATGCTATGCTGATCTGGCATGATTGCTTGGGCCTAGTTAGGTAGTCATGAGAAAATTTCCAATGCATTATGCTACAGTAAGTAGTCATATATTCTGCAAATGTCAAGGGTCTGCAAAGCCATCCCATTCAATCGCGACATGACTAGTCATTTTCTTGCTCTTCTTGCTCCCCTGTGGAGAAAAACGGCTTTGTTATCAAAAAATCCTGCACTTGACCACCATATAAATAACCAGCACATCAACTAATGTCCACTATAGTGTGGTGGAGTACGCAATCAGGCCTAATGGCATTTGTTTCTGACCTAACAGCGGCTGAACTATAGGCAGCACAGCCCACATCAGCCCTAATGTCTACCTTGGCCAGTCTGAGAGTGCTGTTAGTGTGACCAGTGCTGTTTGATCGAGGTGTGAAATCAAGACAATAATAGGGGTTGTGTATACTGAACGGGAAGAAAAGGTTTTCTATACAAAAGGTAACAAAGGGCGATTTCCTATATTTCCTGTATTTGATATTTAACATTCTCTAAGCATCTAAAAGTTCTGTTCTTATTTTTGCATTTACTGCGTACGATTTCATGGGAATGGGAATTTCAATATAGCTATGCATTGGATTAGTGCACATTAGTCTTCAAATACTATTTACTCCACCTGATATTTTGCTTTCTGGGGAATTTTATGGATCATGTCAGAGGAGCTGAGATGTGTGTGGGTGTCTAACATCATATTAGAAATGAATGAAGCTCAGGCTTTCATAAATTGACTGCAGCATTTATTTTCTTCTACAGCATTTCATGACTAGCCACTATTGATTTGCATTCCTAACTAGTCATTTTTAATGTACATTCATTACAAACCTCAACTACCAAACGGGTGCGTTTCCCGAAAGCGATTTGACTTAGCGATTTACGAACAACTTTAAGAATGACGTAACTTTAAGAACATGATTTTTCCCACTGTTTCCCAAAAGCCTTCTCATCTTCCAAACTTACGAAGGAATCCCTAAGTAGCACGTAGTTGACTCCGCCCTCATGTCTGTCTGTCAAATAGGCTTGGCCAGTCGGAAACTGAACCACCGATTTATATACATTTCTTCATTATTAAGCCACAAAAGTATCGTTATGTAAACAATAATTATATATATATATAATAAATGTAAAAATATATATATAGTTACGGTGTCTTCTCAAAATGACGTCTTTGATTGAGAACGAATATTCTTTGTATAGCCGCCACATTCTTTGTATAGTTCAACACATAAGAACCATTGTCAGCCATCCTCTTGGTTACTGATATGTGTCCATGATTAATCAGTGAATTTGATTGGTTAAGAGTTGACAAACTTAGTAGGCCAATTTGTAACCATTGCTTGGGACACAATACAGTATATTAATTTACTACTACGACTGTTACACTGGAAAAAAAACCATTGCATTTATGTCATTTCAATGTGTATATCAATAAATAATATATTGTACTTTAAGCAATCTTAGTTTTTTTATTTTGTGAAAAGAATAATTTCAACTTAATTAGTACATGTATGCGCAGTATTGAACTAAGGACGCTGGCTCTAATTTACATGATGCAATTATGCTTTCAAAAGGAAATTTAAATGTTCATGAATTCTTTGTTTGTATATACACGCGTGCTGAGTGTTGCGTTTTTCAAAGGAAGATCAGCGGCCTCTTTCGTTTTTCAGACAGAACTGAACGTGAACTTCAAGTTAAGAACAACTTGGTGAGTTATGAGAGGGTCAGACCACTCGTAGATTTACGAACGAGTTTAAGTATGACGTGGGTTACGAAGGCTTTCGTGAAACACTCGTAAATTTAAGAATGTTTGTAAGTATGAGGTTATGAAGTACTTAGCGTTAAGAACGTTTTGGGAAACGCACCCCATATTGACTTATGTTGAATGCTAAAATTAACGTTACCATGTGTCAGGAGGAAGTGTTTTCTGTTGAGATGCTAAAGCATTGACATAGCGCTAACATGCTAGGCTAGTACAGTTGTACAACAGGTACACTGTACACAGCATAAAAAGTACTGTCTTTTTTCAGTCATGTCTGTTCTGTTTGGCCCTCAGTTTCGTTTTAGTCTTTCTCCATTTTGTTATCCAAAAATTTATGTCTTCTTCGCATCACCTGCCAACAGTGTAATCCTGGGTTTGGATGGAGTTTCCATGTTCTCTCCATGTCCTCCCACAATCCACAAACATGGAGGTCAGATGTATTGGGTGCTCTAAATTGTCGTGTGTGTGCCCAGCAATGGATTGGTGCTCTGTCCTGGGCTTAGCTAGGATATTGTAATGCCCTGCCCAACGCCTGGTGAAGGTGTGGGGGCTCACCCTGACCCTGATCAGGATGAAGCAGAAGTTAATAGATGTAAATTTTCCTGGTTTCTCAATGAAACAATTGTCTCACTATGTAAACTTTTACAGCACTGTCTTTATATACAGTTATATCGATTGTAATGTGGTTATGCCTATATAAGAAAACCGCAGAGTCAACGTGATAAAACACTTGTTTTCCAGCTTGCTGTACAAGATGTGTGTGTATGCAGTGTTGCTTTGGCATGCTGAGGAAAGCCAATGTCAAGAGTGTGTCAGTACAAGTCAGCCTGGAACGTGTAAAGATCCTAATTAAATATTCCCTCAGGTCAGATTTCAAAAGATCACCTCCTTTGTGACAGCAGCTGAAAGCACACACACATGAATGCCTTGTTTCTTGCAAATGTATTGCAGGATACAAATGCTGTTGTTACAATTCCATGTCTGTGTAGTTCTCAAGAAGAATGCAAGTCTTTATTACAGTAGACACGGGATTAATAAACTATACAGAGCTCTAGATAACATCGAGAACTGTGTGGCTGTTTGTTGAAATAAACTGACCAAGAGACTATTAAAATGCACTTTTAAATGAAAGCAATGATTCTAGATATTAAAACATTCTTTTTCTGCTGTGTAATAAGTGAACAGAATCAGAGATGTCAAGTAACAAAGTACAAATACTTCGTTACTATACTTAAGTAGAAATTTTGGTTATCTATACTTTACTGAGTAATTATTTTCAGATGACTTTTTACTTCTACTTACATTTTCATGCAATTATCGGTACTTTCTACTCCTTACGTTTTAAAAACAGCCTCTTTATTTCTACCTTTTTCATTTTGGTTTGTCATCACTCAAAAAACATCCTATCCAGATAAATTGTGCCATCCAGAAAGACTGTTGTTGTTGGATGATAAGTATAAATATATACCATTCTGATACTCTACTGGTAAGCAATCCATCGCACCTGCACTCGTCACTCTCCAGTAAGCTCAGTACTACACATATATGGTCTGCTAATATATTTAAAATGACTAAAATGTTTTCATTTTCAATACATCAACAATAAATGGTAATCAACAATACCATTTTAATATAGCATTATAGTCATTATGGCTTTTTAAAAATTATTTATTTTGGGGGTTGGGGGTGGGGTAGTGCACTATATGCCCCTGTGGCACAGTTTAAGTTTTGCCATTTGTTTTCCTTACATTACTTTAACTTTTATACTTTAAGTAGTTTTGAAACCATTACTTTTGCACTTTTACTTGAGTAAAAAGCTTATGCTGATACTTCAACTTCTATAAAAGTCTTTTTAAACCCTAGTACCTGTACTTCTACCTGAGTAATGAATGTGAATACTTTTGACACCTTTGAACAGAAGTGAATCCAAAATTCATTCACAACAGACACTTTTGCAGCTTAACGTAAGTAAGTGGATGTGAAATTTCATGCATGATTCTAAGCCTAAATGTTTAGGTTTTATTTTTAAAAAGACATTAAAATTAGATTACTCACTTAGGCTCTTGAAGGTATTGTCCACACCATATTTTGGAATATGGGAAATCTACTCCTATATACAGTGTATATTTACATCCATCTATTATCTTCTGCTTAATCCTGATCAGAGTTGGGGTGAGTCTTCTACCCCTTCACCAAACACAGGGCAGAGTTAGGCCCAGGGCAGGGTGCTAATCCATCACTGGGCACACTATATATTTTATAAATTTTGTATTACTTTCTGTTTTTTGGTGTCAAGTTGCCCAAAAAGTCATCTAGCAGACTGCATGTGGTGAGGTATGAGCCTACGCAAACTAATTTCTGTTTAGTTCATTTGTTATGTGCACTTGTCAGAAAACTGTGATGAAATAATCTTTATATAAATATCAAGGTAATGAAACAAGACGAAATAAACTGCTGCTGATGAGAATGTCTTTAATGGTAGATATGTACTATACTGGTATCAACTAAATAGACTGTGATTATAAGCTTTATTATTTTAATAAAGGTCCAGCGATCACTTGTCAAAAACAGCTGATGGTAAAATGGCATTAAGTTGAATTGTCCACCCCAGACTGCCTAACGCATTGATAAGTAAAACTGGGGCAGTCTCTCAATAAGGTAAAATAACTCCATCACTGAGTTCACATGAGGTATACTTTACCCCCAACATTTTGCTTCCAAAATATTGAACCATCTGACAGTGCCCACCAGCAGGCTCTGAAACTGGGCAATTCCTCATGGGTCTGATGCCCAGTAGCTCTCAATTGGAGGCTGAAAGTTACATTGAGCAAATGACCCGAACCAGGCCAAGTAAATCTCCCACCCTGTGGACCTGTGGGCACTCAGTTCTGACCTATTTTCTCTTTGACTGACTGATCTGATGCTTCATAACTGTTGCTGAAGTATGTGAGCATATAATAGCCCACGATTTAATCAGATTTAATTGACAGGAAGTGACTTAGTTTGTGTTGAATGGACATCAAATGAATTTGTCTGGGCATTAAGTTAAAGGCATGATTCACCCAGCAATCTCATTTGCATATTTCTCCAATTATTTTAGATGTAGTTGATCAGCATGTTTGGAGACTCAATAGAACTCAATAGTCACCTAAATTGACCTGTTATTTATGTAGCCAAACATCATCACAACCTCTCTAACCTGCTCAAACCACCTCCAGCTCTCACAGGCTGGTTACTGTGGTTTAGGGTACTGAGAGCTTGTAGCATTAATAGGATGTGATGATTTCTAGTGATGATGACATAAATACATAGAAAACTGGTCCTAAATCTTCTACAAGTCCTGCTGGTGTCTGAAGTGGCTGCCTATAGCAGTGAGGTTTATGTTTTAAAGCCCACAGTTAGTCCTACTATGTCCTAAACTACATCAGCTAGTCTGTGAGATCTTAATTAAGATCTGGGGAAGTTTCTGTGTTCTTGAATGAACTAAGCTTTTTAGGTGACTGTTGAGTTCTACTTTTTTAACAATAGCTTCACAGCTTCAGTTTGAAACTAAAGAAGAATTTTGGACTCCCGACATTTCTTAGCTAATCGACTACATATGATGTAAATGAATTAAATTTTTTGCTAATTTTCTCCCTTTCTCAATGTGGTAGTCGGCAATTAACCCAACCCATTAGTGGCTCTCCCCATCACTTTGCACTGTCCCTGACACTAGGAGGGTGAAAACAAGCACAAGCCTCCTCTGTTGCATGTGATACAGCCACCGCCTCTTTTCAAACTACCGCTGATACACCATCACTGGAGAACCAACGCACTCAAAGGGTCTCTAGTTTTGAATGGTCCAATCAGTAGATGCCTGAGTCAGTGCACATTGCAGTATGTGATAGGGAGAGAGAGAGAGCGCCATCTACCCACTCAGAGAGAGCGCTGCCAATTTTTGCTCTCTTGGGCCCAGCTGTAGATGGCAAACAGCATGACCGTGATTCAAACTCACAATCCTCTGTTCATAGTGTCAGTGCCTTAGCCCGCTGAGCCACTCGGGGCCTACATATTTTTGAGTGACGATCAGAACAATAATGTCATATTAATTGATAACCATGTATTATTTGACTTTTCCTTTTTATAATAATTTTACTTTAAAGTCATTGTGTTGTATATCTAAACTCAATAAGACCATGTGTCCATGCCTTGTCGAGTCAAAACTTGGATCCCTTCAGAGTGTCATTGGCACAGGGAGGACCAATATGCACATTAGGATCAGGCTTGAAAATGTTCTTCTGTTGTATTTGGGCTTGGATCAAAATTCTAGATCCAACTCAAGCTGTAATCTAAAGTTCTTGTGGTCAAAATCACAATCATAAGTCATGCCAGCCTGTAAAATCAAAAGACCTGTGTACAGTTTTGCCTTGGCATCAATCTTAAGCAATGCATCTGGAGCCAGTAAAAGCATTACGTCACAGCCCAGCTCCACAGAGATCACCTGGTCATGTGCTTGTCCTCCAAGCCATAAGAAACCAATGAGTCACTGCTCTGGATGCAAGCCAGGGCAGATCCATTGCTCTGCAAATAATACGGCAGGAAGAGGCTTTTGACAAATGCCTGTGTCAGAATTCAGTTACATCCCAAAGGGCCATTGTCCTAGTCATGGAGGCCAGTGTATGTAGAGGCATAGTCTTCATGTCTGAGACCCATGCAATTACACAGCATGGAGCAGGGCAGTACAAGTAGGTCACCTCATAGGGTGACTGCAGAAGAATGGGGTACATTTAAAATGTAGTGTCAAAACCTCCAGAGGGATGCAAACGTCAACTGAATAAAGAAGACAAAATTCTGTATGTATGTAAGCATTGTATAGACATCTACACCCTTAAAAACAAAGGTTCTAAAAGTGATCTTAACCATATTTTGGTTTCCTGGGTAGTTTAGCTGATGGTTCATAAAGGAATGTTTTTAAAGTGAAAGTAATGCTAGTTTAAAGAATCCTACATTTTAAATATAATATTAAGAAATAGTGTATAATACATTTCAATGGTGAGATTTGTTTGATTATATAATATTGGGCTACTCTAACAAACTAGATTCATATCCAACCCTGCAGTCTTAAACAGTAACTGTAAAGAACCATTGAAGAAAAACTATTTTTGATTCCCTAAAGAACCGTTTAAAGACAATTTTCATAAATGAGATGTGTAAGTATGAAGAAGTAGCTAATGTAAAGGCTGTATACTAAATTACGTCCAAATAGTATATCCAAGCCAAGAACCATTAAGGAACGTTTATTTTTAAGAGCATAAATCATCAGTACTATTGTGAATGGAAATGACTATAGTGCTATAAATGACACTTTAAACAAGAATAACTGTGAGAAGGGCAGAGTGGGTTAACAAAAGCTGCTATGGTTTATCATCACTGCTCTTCAGATCCCTCCCAATGAAAAATACCCATACTCAGTAAATTCCCACAATCCTCTGAAAAGCTCATAGGGGTTTGATAAAGACATCTGTGATTCGCGGGTCATGTGAGCCCGAGGAGCCACGTGCGAGCGAGCGAGAGTGAAAAGTGTGGGAAGGAAATCAAAAGAGGCTCTTCAAGAGGCCCATCGGCCAGCGGCAAGTGCTCCAGCCTGCTGAATTATGAATAAGCCGCTGATATCCTGTGACTGGGGGTGGGAGCGAGCACTTCCTTTCGGGCCAGAGTGGAGCTTGAATACCCGTGCATTATTCATGGCCCAAGTGCTCCTGTTAAAATGACTCGATATTGGGAGTCAAGTGCAAGATTATCTTTCCTCTGTATGAAAATATTGCAGCCTTTTGTAACATTAGAGTTGAGAGATTGGCAACACAAAGGGCCATGTGCAGGAGGAAGCGAACGACAGATGTATTTGCTTAACTTTTGTTCTTCATCGATTCGGTGGAGGCGGAACGTGCTATGCCTCGACTCGGTGAAATCCCGTCTTGAGTAAACTTCTGCAGGACTTCGGGACGGGATTAAAACAAGGCCCACAGCACCAACTGGTGTTAATGTCAGTCACAGTTTCTAAACAGGTCTGACATGGATGAAGCTAGCGCCCCAATGTCAAATTTGTAGCTCTCAAATATCATGTCTGTTTTCTTAATAAAGGGCCTTTTTTCCAATGTGGAAGACTACTCTCAGCACCTGCCCATTTAAGCCAAATAAATCCACTGGACTGGGATATTATGTATTTACTTATCTTTATACAGTTGTCAATTTGCACATGGATAGGTGGATTTTGGGCCTCCCACAAGACTAACTCCAGTTTGAGGCCAAGTCAGCCTCGAGAAACATACGAAACCACATCTCCCTACTGCCCCGGCTCCCTTGCTAACCGCTAATCCATGTGTTTGATACATTAGAAGCTTCCCCCTCACTTTGTTCTGAAGGGGGACATACTGCTCCTTCTCCTGCCAAGCCTGCTTTCTTTTTTTTCTCTTTCCCGTTCTTTTGCAATCCAGAAGATTATACAGGAGTCCAGGGGATTTGTCTAATTGGGTTTAATTAGGCTTGTGTCAGTGCTAGCGAGACTGAGGCTGACTTAGCCATGATAGAGCTAAAGAGATAGCAAAGGCCCCTCCAGATGTAGCCAGTCCGTCTTTGCCAGATGCCCATGACGTTGGCAGGCCAATTTGGAGCTACACAGCACGGCAAAAGGCTCTCTTCAGTTGCTCCTTAGAGGTAAAATCGATTACCACAAGCTTGCAAGGACCTCTGCACTCTTTCTCTACATGCGTATCTATTACACACAGAGCTAGCAGTGGGGAGCCATAACTCACAGTGCCCTTGGTTAGGCTTAAGCTGATTGTGGGTCAGAAAGTCTCTCCTTCGGCTAGATGCATCCCAGCAGACATCAATTTACCCACTGAAGAGAATTAGCATCAAGGCTGCGTAGCCTTACGCTAGGCTTAGAATAGGATTAAGTAAGGCACAAGGCTGTGGGGTTGGGGGGCTGGTAAGAGATGATCAGTTTCATATGGTTTGCATGGAGGATCATAGTAGTTTGGGATTGTGGGCTAAATTTGAGGATTAAGGCAGGGTAATGTAAATAGAAAAGGCTTACTGTAGGACATTAAGAGAGCTAGAATGTGAGCACAAAAAACTTGAATCTTTTCGCAGACCACATCACTAACCATGTGTGGCCTGTAAATTGACTGTCGAACTCAATACTCTGCATCTTGAATGTCAAGAAAAAGCCCGAAGTCACTAAAGCTCTCCTTACTGTACAATTATGATTGCTCAAACTATACAATTGCAAAAGAAAGGAACAATAAAGCACTGTTGAACAGTAGCATAACATCGCAGAGGACGTCATTTACTGGTCCCTTGCATGAAAAGTGAAAATGGGGTTATGCAAATGTTTATATTTCTACATGTAGTATCAGGTTCTGCATATAATACCCAAACACAGCCTTACTATACACTGTCATTTCAGAATAGAGAACTTATTATGAATATGGTTGGACTTTGATTTTCACAGGTGAAATGAATTAGATATGTTATTGTAAAACAGCAAATATTCAGTGTAATTTAGTGAAATGTAAACACAATGTCACTTCTTCACTGTATAATTTCAAGCCAAAATGAAAATTATGAGCTTATTTTGATAATGCGATATTGAGGCCCTCTCCTCAAATTCCAGCCATTTCTCAGCCCTGCAAATGTACAGTAATACCTTCTTCACAGAAGCACTTCAAGTGGAGGTACTGTATGTGACTCTGCTTCAGTGTACAATTATTCAAATCCGAGATGAACTCAGTCATGGAATGCAGTAATTATAGGCCAGTGTCTGGAAATGCCACCCGATGAGCAGTTAAATAATAGCCTTGGATCCACAGTAACCTTTTGAAAGGAGATTATCTATGTAATATCCTATACCACAACACAGAGGAAGTCATCACTGCAGGGGTGTTGAGGACCCAGGGCCTCTTGAAAATGAGACCAGAAAGGCAGAGAGATTCCTCGGTCCATTATTGTTCTGACCCAAGGATTAATAGATGAACTGCCTTTAATACATTGTGGTTCACTCTCAGCTAAGTAAACCACAGAACCAGCCTCTATATAATGACAGCTAAGCACAGAACTGATTGTGTTAAATGTTAGCTTTGTTCTGGTATCTGAAATAGCCATAGCAAGGTCTCGTTCTATCTCTTGGCTTAACACTTACAATGTTACTGCAGTATTTTCAGTAAATGCTGTCTGAGACCATTGCAGCACCAACATCATTCTGGAGTTTTAATTGGCTTGAGTTGGAGTCCCTGTTGTAACCAATCAGTCATAAACACTCATGAAAATAAGACTTTCAGACTTGAGCTCAAGCGAAAGTTCTGCAATAAAAACTTAATGCTTTGGTGCTCATCAGTGTTTACTTAAGCCGGTACTATGACACTCATTCATTTGGCTTCCTGGCCAATCACGAGCTACTACTCAACTTTAAATAGAAGCAATTCATCTCCGCTCTATTGATCACAAGTGCCGATGCATCGCCATCATCTTCCTTCCTTCCCGCCACCATGAGGTAGGCCCCGGTCAGGTTGCCCAGGGGGGTGGCTCAGCCTCTGCCATCCATCTGTGCAGCAGTTTCTGCTCTAGACTGAATGCTGCAGACCTGGGCTGCAGATGGGGCATACGCCAAAGTCCCTAATAATTAACCTCTCTGCTAATATCCTCTTCCGAGTTCTTATGGCAGAACTTGTTTTTACATGATATCTGTATGTGCAAAGAACTTTGGTTTAATTGAAAGAAGTTCCAAAGATTCTGTACCATTTAATGTTTTTCCTAGAACCACATCTGCATGCCCAGATTCACAGAAGACTTTGTGGAAATTCTTCACAGGTAATGGAAGTTGCTGGTTGATGGTTCAGGAGTCTTAATGGAGACTCAATTAAAATTCTTTAAAAGAATTAGCATGAGACAAAAAGGAGTATGTACTTCTGGCCCAGTGTGGTTATTCACTGCAAGAACAATATGAAGTATTTTGGCCCATGATGAGAAATTATTCAAATTAAGGTTTGTGCCTTTAGTAAACATGAGTGTTATTATCTTGGCAAATTTGAGCACAGTGTGAGATTTATTGAAATCTCAAGATGAGACTGCTGAGGTCTTTTTCTCAAGTGAAATATATGAGAGGCAGATCTGAGGCTCAAGCTAATGTCTCTGTATTTCCAACTAGTCTCATTTTTGCCACCTTTCAAATTGATTTGTCTTTGATGTGAACATCTCTCAGGTCTCTTTGTCTTCAAAAACCGTAAACACCATGTTAGCCCAGCTTTCTTACAGAACAGACAAAACAAACTTATTCAGCAATCAAGATTTAATTAGCTAATGCATTTCTAATATCATATTGTGTTTTGGGTTTTTACTTGTAGACTCACCATCATCATTCTGTCCACTTAAAAGCCTTTAAATCCTTGAAATATTTGATGTTATACTATAGTGAAAATGATACATGGTGAAAAGCAGAAACAGTTATATAGATGTAGAAAGTTTGTGAACCTTTTACAATTTTCTACATTCCTGCATAAATTTTACATAAACCTTCAAGATAGATAAAGATAATCAAATCAAACAAATGAGATAAAAATAAGACTTAGTAATTTTCTTTACTAAAGAAACTGGTCTAATATTACATGTCTGTGAGTAGCAAAAGTATGTGAAACTTTAGGATTAGCAGATCATTTGAAAGTGAAATTTGAGTCAGAGGAAGTCAATCAATGGGATGAAGATTAAGTTTGAGTGGGTGCCCTGTTTTATTTAAAGAACAGGAATCTAGCAAAGTCTAATCACAACACATGTTTGTGGAATTGTATCATGGCATGAACACAGGAGATTTTTGAGGACCTCAGAAGAAGAGCTGTTGATGCTCATCAGGCTGGAAAATTTTACAAAACTGCAGTGAGGAAAATAAGTATTTGAACACCCTGTGAATTTGCAAGTTCTCCCACTTAGAAATCATGGAGGGGTCTAAAATGTTCATCTTAGATGCATGTCCACTGTGAGAGACATAATCTAAAAGAAAAAATCCGGAAATCACAATGTATGATTTTTTAATAATTTATTTGTGTGTTACTGTTGCAAATAAGTATTTGAACACCTGTGAAAATCAATGTTAATATTTGGTACAGTAGCCTTTACAGAGGTCAAATGTTTCCTGTAGTTTTTCATCAGGTTTGCACACACTGCAGCAGGGATTGTGGCCCATTCCTCCACACAGATCTTCTCCAGATCAGCCAGGTTTCTGGGCTGTCGCTGAGAAAGACAGAGTTTGAGCTCCCTCCAAAGATTTTCTATACGGTTTAGGTCTGGAGATATGCTTCTTACGGAGCCACTCCTTGGTTATCCTGGCTATGTGCTTTGGGTCATTGTCATGTTGGAAGACCCAGCCATGACCCAACTTCAATGCTCTAACTGAGGGAAGGAGGTTGTTCCCCAAAATCTCACAATGCATGGCCCCGGTCATCCTCTCCTTAATACAGTGCAGTCGTCCTGTCCCATGTGGAGAAAAACACCCCCAAAACATGATGCTTCCACCCCCATGCT
>BRDA01037340.1:17166-30787 GCA_036984385.1 Crenuchus spilurus | reverse complement strand
CTGCAGTTCATTCCAGGCTAAAGATAAATTCAAAAACATTTGTTCTTTGGTTGGTTGAGACACATGATACATGAGTGGAGGGAAAAGATAACAGTGGGCTATGCATGGGGTCCATGGGCTGGATCTGGGAACTGCTGAGGTCCCATGTCAAGAATCAATAGAGACTGTTTGGCTTGTAAATGTAGAGAAATCCTTGACCCTAAATATGAGCTCAGGTTTTCTCTTAAGCTCTCATGATACACCTGCACAGTAAAATCATGACTGTAGGGCTGGTTTCCCACAGCTAGATGTCCAGATCAGGGTTTCTTTTTGTGTTACATTGTATACATTTGGTTCATGTAGTGTTGGTCACATTGTAGTTTAGTGAGCACACTGAAGAACTTTTCGTGACACACTTACATCCCTTCATTATCACCTTTGTGGGCAGAGTCTCCTCATACTTTGCTTTGGCTGGTTTATAGAGATTCTGTGTCTCACGTTGGCATGTTATCAATATTGTGATGTCAGTAGGAGGCAGGTAAACACAAGCAGGAGGGCTTTTATTTAAATAAACAAAGCAAACCTGAAGTACAGAAAACTAAACTGAAGAAAATGACCATAGATTGTGATGTAGAACTCAATGTGGAAAGCCAAATAGACAAGGATAGCAATGTTGATAGTGACAATACTAGACAACAGAACATAGAGAAAGTGCGGGAATCATATATCACACAATCCAGGTAATAACAAAGGACCAGGGCTGAGAGACAAAAAACAGGTGCACACAATAACAGGGGCATGACTCGGGCGGGGCACAGGTGGAAACACAAGCACACAGCAGGAGTGTAAACACAAAATGTAAACAAAATGGAATATAAACATGGACATGGGAAAGCAGGAACAAGGAACATGACAGGACCTTCCAGACAGGTAATTAATTCAGCAGGAAGTCTTTCCCAGACAAAATTAACAAACATTCATTTTGTTAGCATTTTATTGCTGATAGTTTGGCATGTTGTTGGGCAGGTGCCCAGAATGCTACCCAAGTCATCATAAAAAGGAAAACTGTCCTTGTCATTTGATGACACAGCACTTTTTCTGATAGCGTGGCACACTTTTATATACAGCTGCCACTGTTTCTTTACCTTCAGGTGGCATTGCTCTTAACTGTCGTATCCTCGCTTTCATATTTTCAGAATGTTTCACGCTTTTGGTATGTTTTTCTCACTTTTGGACCAAATTGTGGTTAAACATTTGCTCTCTTTCTCTCCTCATGTGCTGCCAAGACTCATTATTGTCATTTTCTGCTTATTTCTTGTCAAAAGGCTGCCTTAACTTCCTGTAATTCTTTGTACCTCTAGAAGTAATTCGTGTTTGGAAATGAAGAGATTTTCATTCACAAGCTGTGAAACATGCCAGCAGTTTCTGTCCATATGTCCTCCACAGTTCTGAGGGGAATGTCCTGTAGACCGGCATTGTTAGCACTGCTGGTAGACCTGCATGAGTGTACACTTCAGTACACCTGCAAATTCAGCTACTTCCTTCACATTCTGACCTTTAACCCCCAAATACAGTCACTCCTTTATCATTAACATCTGCTCTGTGACCAATTTTACACACATTGAAGGACACTTTCACTGCACTGTAGTACCTCTTCTCAATCTATAAGTCCTGTCACACACCCTGCAGGTATTTATAGCCTGATCATCCTCATGCAACGCCATCTGCAGGAGCCTGAAGTTACTACCACCTTAAACATCCAAAGTGTCTGGGGAGCTAACAATCAAGCCAACACAATCTAGGAATATTTACTTTTAAGAGTACAATTTAAGCTAAAACCTCTTTTAAGCCTCAATTTAAGCTAAAGTCTGGCTCCAAATGAAGTCTACACTTCTTGGCGACCGTAATCTAATTATGCACAAAGATAAAGTCATGAAAATTGTTTGATACAAAACTCAAACCAACACATATCTGTTTAAAATATCTTCTGGCTTGTTTTTATATGAGATTAATTGTGATTTGGCAGTCTGATCACACCTGATGCAGCCCGTCCCAAACTCCTAAATAGAAGCAAGAGTGACATATACACTGTATGGGACAAAACTATTGGGACACTAGCTCATTCATTGTTTCTTCTGAAATCAAGATGCTTTTGTTGGAGTAACTGTCTCTACTGTCCAGGCTTTCCACTATATTTTGGAACATTGCTGTGATGATTTGATTGCATTCAGCCACAGGTGAGGTTAGGAGTGTTAGTGAGGTCAGGATGTTGGATAATCACCACCACCACCACCTCATCCACAAATCATCCCAAAACTCCATTGCTTCACTGCTCAATGCTGGGGGGCTTTTTACCCCTCTGTTCCACACCTGGCATTAGTCATGGTTCCTTCCAAAGAGTTGTAATTTTTTGCCAGGAACTATACAAGCAGTATGTGCCTTTGTACATCTGTGTGAACTTCAAGTAGCTGAATGCATTCATTAGAAAGGGTGTCCACAAACTTTTGGACACATAGAGATATGCAATGTTTTAAGTGTAGTGTATGTGTTACAGAACTGGAGACTTTGCAGTCTAGCTTCAGGTCCTAAAACAGTCCATTACGATCCATTACACATGTAGCCGTTTTTTATTAAGAGCCACTAAATAGGATGCAGGTTCAGGCTGTCATCAGCACAGACTGGTATTAATCAAATGTGTCTCGACTGGCCGATTTCTTTGGAATCACGGCATGTTGTTTCTGGGCCATTGCATGTTTCTTTGGGATCATAGTGGGTATGCTGAACATTTGCTTTAATCCACTAAAAATGTGGCGTGCCAGCCAGCTGCAATTAATAATTCAATGAAACCAAATAATGGTTCTCAGATACAGTGATGACATGCCTAAGATCAGAGGGCTGAGATAAAACGCAGGCTTTGCGGTAGCATGATTAACGTCATGAGTAATGATGCCGCATGTAAAAGCCTTTAATATTCCATGACCACAGGCTGCTGCATTATTTTTAATGTAGCCTACAGTTTTGTCATTCAGCGTGTAGAAGGACAAGCTCAATTAAACTGTAAAGAGATGGTCAGAAATGGATAATGGCTATCTGTCTGTCTGTCTGTCTGTCTATCTATCTATCTATCTATCTATCTATCTATCTATCTATCTATCTATCTGTCTGTCTGTCTGTCTGTCTGTCTGTCTGTCTGTCTATCTGTCTGTCTATCTGTCTGTCTGTCTGTCTGTCTGCTGGATTGTGACTTTGAGTTATTATATAACAGTATGCATAACATACACAGAGTTGTTTGAAATGTTTGTGAACCCATTTTTTACATTTTGGCAGAAATTTGGTCTAATCAAATGTCCTAAAACAAGATACAAAGAACCAAATCTCAATTTAGAATTGATAGAAAATGTGTAACAAATGTGGAAGGGTTCACAAACCATCAGCTGTGTGCCTTCTTTGAAGAATCTAAAATCTAAAACATATTTTGGTTTGTTTAACACAGGGGTTCTCAACTGGTCTTAGCCCGGGACCCACATTATCTCATGGTCATTAAGTCACGACCCACTTTTATAGAATACAACCCAAACAAATTTTTTTTTTTAAATAGCCTTGAGATTTGAGGGGGACATGACCGGCGGGGCGGTGTGCTGAACATAAATTATTATGAATTATATTAATATTATTCAACTAACTAATAACTATTATTATTACAATACATTACTCACAAATTATGATTTATATTTTACTTGTTACTATCAATAATATACTAATAATAACTATTACGTGTTATTAATAATACAATTATAATATGTATATTTATCATTAAAGATATATCAATATATTATTACATATTATTATTAAATATTAAGTATTTATTTGAATATAATTGTTAAAAGCATGTAGCATAAAATTATCACCCAATCCTTTTCAGTCAACTGCACTCCAACACATTACCACCAATTTTATACTTATGTTTGGACTGTATGGTCAACAGACCTCATTTACATAAAATTACACCTCATTTCTGAGTAAAAACAAGCAGAAATTCTTAAATATTTTGACTATAGTTCAACAAAGATTCAAATGTTAAACGCTGTTTGATGGACAGCGGGGACAGCCAGTCACAGGTTAGCAAGTAACAGAAGAGCCAAACGATGAGCTTGTGCACGGATTAAAGTAAAACAGGATTCAGATTGAGCGGCTTGGATTTCTGCTGATTCTAATGCTCGACTCATCTCCTTTTAACAGCGTAACATTGTTTTTGGAAGGTAAAACTACAGGGGACCAAAACTGCCTTTTTAAAAAGCGAAAGCGACACGTCCCATCCCACCACCAAATTACGTCTGTGCCTTCAGCTCATGAAGTCCTTTTTTAAAAAGCTCTACCGGCTTGGCTTTACAGACATGTTTCCTTTGTAAATGTCACATAACTTTGGATGTTTTCATGCCCAACACTTCATAACAAATAACACACTGAGGTTTCTGTCCATGTTTGTCTTCAGTGAACGAAAATCCACATTTCAAATGCTTCACATTATATTTGTGTTTTGCCATTTAGCCTCTGAACATCATCACCAATTTAAAAAGAAGGGTAATGGGCTAACGAATGGTGGTTACTATGGCAATGAGTATGCTGTTCATGTCTTCAAGATAAATGACGAGTACATCATCAGATAAGCTTTAATTATTTTTAATAGTTTTAAAATTTATTTATTTATTACAAACTGTCCGTGACCCACCCAGAACGTGTCCACGACCCACTTTTGGGTCGCGATCCACCAGTTCAGAATTGCTGGTTTAACACTTTTAAGTTTACTACATGATTCCTTATGTGTTCATAGTCTGGATGACTTCAGTGTTAATTTACAATGTAGGAAAAATAAATAAATAAATAAAGACATTGAATAAGAAGGTGTGTCCAAACATTTGACTGATACTGTATATGAAGAGCTTGTTTACAAAAATAGATAACCTTCAAAATGATAACTTTACAGGAGAGAAAAAATCTAATTTTGCTTTTATTGGAAGTCAATGGATCCTTTTGGAGTAATTTTTGGGTCATTTGTTTTGATCCAGTCATCATGAGATTTGCACACATTTTTAAATTAAGTCTGAAACTGAAAAATGACACAAATTGTCAATTGTTGCTTTCATGAAAATCCTTCATATCTTTCTTGATGATGATAAAAGATGACGATGATGACAGTGATGATGATGATGATGATGCCATTGGATGTTTTAGTTAATGTTTAACTAAACCTAACTAGGGTTCAAAATGTTTAGTTTAGTTTAGGTGTCATGCAGTGCAGTTTCTGAACACATTCCTTGTAGAGTGTGATAACCTGGCCCAATTGTCCAGAATAATTAGTGCCGCCATGGCCTGGTGGTTAGGCATCTGGGAGGTCACCGGTTCAATCCCCTGGCAGGCCACGACTGACATGCCCTTGAGCAAAACACCTAACCCACAACTGCTCCCCAGGCACTGTGGATTAGGGCTGCAAACCATTTGGGGCATGTGTGCTCACTGCCATCTAGTGTGTTCACTAGTGTGTGAGTTTCACTGTGTGGAAGTTGGTCAATGATGTGCACTTTCACGCTTTAGTATTATGGGCATGACAATGAAATCAGACATATTAAAATTGCTTTTGTGTTTGTTTATTTTGCTCTGCTTGTTCTCACAGCGTTTGACATTTGAGACACTTTCACCGTATCTTCAGAACTGTGGTTAATTAATTGTAACTGAGCGTCTGCTTGTTAGACAGATGAAAAGAGGGAGCTTTCAAGTTGCGTGCAGTAAAATGATAGGCCGGTATTGTGCCATCCACCAACTCTGCCGCTCTAATTTAATTTCCCAGCGGCAATCAGCGAAGTGCCTTATCTGGGAGCAATCACGTTTATTATAGCTGCAGAGATCCGCCGTGTCATGATTACACCAACATCGCTCCACTCCCTCCCACACCAGACTGTCAATGATCAGCTCCAACACTACACACACTCCAAAGGCTTTTTGCCAGGACCTTTATCAGCTTCTGGTGGTGACGGATTGACACCAAAAGGAAAAGACACAATCCCACGTACTCGTGTCTTAACTTTGGGCTCCATTTTTCATCCATCGACACAATGCTGGGTGATTGAACAAGACTAAACAGAGCTATCATCAGAGTGCCACCATGCACAGCTTATTATATACTATAACATTCTACATCCACTCAGTCATTCTATCAGACAGGTGGGTTCTTGTTCTTGTTACCTGCCAACAAGCTTCTGACAACGCGGGGGATTTCCTCCTAAAGATGAGTGGGTATCATTTTAAGTGAACATGTCACGCCCCATCCAAAACCATTAAAATGAACCCAAGCCTTTGAAAAGTTGTTCTTCTGTGACACGTCTTGATAAATGATGGGTGCGCCAGCCGTCACTACGCAATTTGTTGAACAACCAAACACATCTGAGATGTTTGTTGGATGTTTGCAGCTAGGATGGTCTTTTAGGATTCTTCTTATTTTGTTCTTCTTTTCAAAACTACAAACTAGCACAAAATTGTAGACAATACTGACAGGTTGGCTTCAATGGAGTTACTGGAAATTGTTTGCTATTGTCGTAAGATACACCGTCATATCATATAAATAAGTGAGCACACCAGTCAGTTGTATCAGAGTGTAAAAACATCATCATGGACAAAGGATGTGATGTGACTGATGTCCAAAAGGACATGATAATAGTGTACAAGTTAAGCATGGTGGTGGTAGTGTCACTAACTTTGTGGGATGTTCTAGAGCTGCTGTAGTGAAGATGTACTGAGAACAGGGTTGCCAGGTCCAACAAAAATATCCAGCCTAAAGTCAGTCTAAAACCCGCCCTTCAGAAGCTTAAACTAGCCCAAAATTTTCACCCGCAACTGGATTTTCAAACAAGCCTAATTTGGCGTGAAAACCGAGAACCTGGCAACTCTGACTGAGAATGGAGAATCTCAGACATGCCTAACCATTGATAACTCCAAAAACCATTGATGCCAAGGATTCCTGCGAGTGGTACAGAGAAATGGTACAGTGGACCAGTTAATCTCCATAAAAAACAGGAAAGTGTCAGGGATCACCACGTAGAGAACACTCCAAGCCATCTCCAAGTTATTCTTAATATATGGTGGGTGGTCATGATATTCTAATATGACTGTGTATAAGGTTATTTAAGGTTTTACATCGACTTTCCCGGGAAAAAGGAGCAGATTCTTATTTTTAACTCAGGTCTTGTGTGGAGTCAGGGCAGGGTGAGAGGAGCCAATCCAACTACAAATACATTCATTACAACACAATCTGATACTCTCATGTTCTCTAACTAAAGGTATTTTAAAGACAGAACCTTCAGGGTTCCACCACAGTGACAGGACCCAGTGATGGTCCAGTGAAAGTGTATAAAACCCAGCTGATGCTTTGTATTACAACAGAGAAAGCACTCCAGTGCACAGAGGCCCTTGTGGAATGCAGTCTAATTCTCTTACCAAACTTGAGTCACCTCGGACAGAGTCCAGATCCTGTGGTTGGTCGCACTCCACCGTGACTGAGGCGTCATCGCTGGGACATGCAGGGCGGGGCAGGCTATTGGCTGGAAGGCCGTCTGTCGTCATATGTCAACAGAAACAGTGAGGGGAGTGTCGGTTCTCGTGGACAACATGGGAGGAGGTGGAAAAGTTTCACAAATGAAATCATAACCATCATATTTCAGTTCCCAAAGCTGTAAAAGTCACCCACAGTGGTCTTTGCCTAAGTCCTGACGTGAAAAGCAGCCTTCGTCATTCTCACGTAACCACTTACAGGCTGATTACCATCCATACAAGGTTATAATATGGGGTCAGCTTTGAAATTAGAAAGAGCTTTTAAACTACTTTAAATTGTCTTACACTGAAAATCAGCCATAACATTAAAACCTACCTGCTATTATGGATAACACGCTGTTGGTGCAGCTACAGACAGATTTGGGGACCACTGCCACAAGCCTTGACACTGCAGAGATGCTTTAGCCTGGTCAGGTCTGCATATTTTCCAGGTTCTAAGGGCATGTTTAGGGTTCAGCTCCAAAGCCTCAAATGTTTCAACACCAGCCAGGAATGTTAAAGTGAAAGTAAAGTTTATGCACATACATACAAGTTCTTTTGTGACCCTTTAGTGGCATTAAAGAGAAAATCGGTTGAAACTAGAGGACTGTTGACTTTTTTTTCTTGAGACCCGTCATTGTGTGGTGCTTGAAATGACTCAATGGAGTCACCGTGAGACTGTCTGAGTCTCAGATTGGACTCATCTCTCCACACTGGAGTGCAGATTACAGCACCGCTGAGACAGACGCAGTCTGGAATCTGGACACAGTCTGGAGCTCACTCACTTGTGCTCTGATATGAAAGGGAATTTCCAGCAGACTGCTCATTTTCCCGAAGAACAAAGCGAGGAAAATAAATCGTTTTACACCGCCATTTGGTCTCGTAGGGTTCAAAAGCCCTCTCCGCGGACGGGTTGATTTTCTCTTCTGCTTCCTCAGAGGAAAGACTGAATGAGGAAAACACCCATGCTGCTGAAGAGACAGGATTAAAATCAGCATCTTTAGCCCAAATCACCAACTACAACAAAGCCAAGTTCTCCAGTCTCAAATAACAGTGATTGGCCAAATGTTCAGTAAATGCTGGAAAATATCCTCTAGTCTTATAGAGCAATACAGTCATATAATGAACTCCAAAAACCCACCTCATTCATATTTGGTTGTAGTTAGAGATTTTTGATGCAATCAAAGAACATGTGCAGCTGAAAACATTTGTTTCATCTTTTTATGGCTTTTGAAGGTCTAATCAAAGTAATAATAATAAAAAAATCTGCAATTTATGAAATTAGTTGGACATTATTTTTCTTCTTTAGACACATTGTCTTCTTTTGTAATGACTCATTATGATCAATATAACAGTATAAAGATGGATCAGAGGTTTAAATTATCCACTAATCTGTCAGCTCTGCAGTGTCCGATCCACTCTAATACACACTAACACACCACCACCACATCAGTGTCACTGTGAATGATCCACCACACAAAGAATACTCCTGAGTATTGTAGAACGGGGTGAATAAAGTATACAGAGAAACAGATGGACTACAGTGACGAAAGTGCAGCTAGTACATAGTCAGTAGTGCTAATGAGTGTAGAAACATGGTGGTGGTTTTAATACTATAGTATATATGAAAACAGTCATTCATACATTTTTTGCAATTGTTTACTAATATTTCACAATATGGTCAGAGTAGTGCATCAGAAAATGGCCAGTATGACCAGTATGAGTGACCATAATGTCTGATTTCAGAAACTTACTGCAATACCCAGTGTGACCATTATGTTCAAAAACCAATAAAAGACAAATTTGTGGCCAGACTTTTGGCAGACCTTGGCAGCGCTACCTGGCACGGATAATAAAATAAGATTCATTTTAGTTCCAGAGCGATGAGATGGCAGTGCTTTGTAGCGTTCAGCCGTGCCAAGGATTCCAGACGCGGCGGTAAAATCGATAGTGCTGACGGCGAGGCTCCTCCTGCCCCATGTCTCCTGACGTCCTTTTCATCTGTCTGAAATACGGGCCGGTGCAGCGCTGGCTTTATTAGATTCTGCTACGCTAATGGCCAATGACACAGACAAGGGAAAGTACCTCTCTCATAAAACGTACATGAAACAGATAGTCTAAGGCCATTTCTACACTTGATCTGAATGCCTGGGTCCTGCGCAGGACTTTTGGGCGAAGTGGCTCATTATGCCCTAAAAATAAGAGTTGTGGACTATTGTGTAATTGTTCACTTTTGTTTCCCCAGTTTACATAAAACTGCTGGAGAATAACTTTTGTTTTAACATTCAAATGATGAACATAATGAACAATAGTTGCTGGGTGCTTGGCAGGTCTTTCTATATATGTATCCATCCATCCATCCATCCATCCATCCATCTCTCTATTCATCCCTCTATTAGCCATCATCTATCAATGCATTAATTCATCAATCCATTTATCCATCCTACCATTCCCCAATCTGTCCAATCATCCAGTCATCAATCCATATATTTATCCATCAGTCCATTTATTCATCCATCCATCTATCATCTGTCTTCTGTTCATTTATCAATCCATCCATTTATTCATCTCTCCATCCATATATCCATCCTTCCATTCCTCAATCAGTCCAATCATCTACTGTATTCATCAACCCATTCATCTATCCATCTAGCCATTTATTCATTCATCCAGTCATTCATCCATTTATTCATCCCTCCACCCATTTATTCATCCTTTCATTCCTCAATCCATTCAATTATCCATTCTTCAGTCCATTTATTCATCAAACATCCATACATCTATCCCTTGGTCCATCCATTTGTTCATCTATACATCCATCGATCTGTCCATCCACTACTCTGTCCATCCATCCATCCATCATTCCTTCCATCTATTCATTCATCCATCCATCTATCATCCACCCTTCCGTTCATCCATCCATTCATCCATCAATTTATCTATCCATTTATTCATACCTCCAGCCATTCATCCCATATCTATCCATCCATTCATCCATGTCCTCAAGAAGGAGAAGAAGTGAAGGATGCATCATTCCTGCCTGTTTTCCTAAGAGCAGGAGAAAGAACAACTGAGAGGAACAAAGACTCAAAAGGAAGAACTTGCTAAGGTCACAATTAGGACCAATTAAAGGAACCAAGAGTTGAAAGGAGAACCTCTCTAAGAGCATGAAGAAGAACAACAGACAGGAACGGAGACTCTAAAGGAAAACTAAGCTAATCTAAGCTTGAAGAAAAACCACTGAGGACCCAGAAGCAGAACCCATCCCGTTCTGCACTACAGATATGACAATTCCACTCTGAATATGTATCATTTTTAATTGGTGATGTTAAGCAATTTCAAAAGGTTTCAGATATGAGCAGCTGTAGTCTCTGTACACCTCCAGAGGACGTGTGACTGACTATCACAGCCTTTGCATTATATCTGTGGAGCTACGTCTACATTTACATATTAATTATTAGAACATCTATCTGATGTGCATATGGCTGATCCTTAAATGTCATTAATAGTCATTTAGTAGAGTAATATTCATGTGCCATTTGACAGCACCCCTCAGTGAGTCTGGAAATGTGCATGTCAGCTTTGAGCAGTAACTTTTTATCCATTTTTAAAGCTGTTTTTTATAATTGAACAACCCTGAGGGACATTATCATCTGTCCACAAGTTTGCATTTCCTTCGCAATAGCAGATGGGAGCAGCATGTGTGTTATAACTGTTGTGGAGGTGTGAAGCAACTATGCATGGATAGAAGACAAGCAAAGTAATCTTAATATATCTCCATTTTTTTATTTGTTATTTTTTATTTCTAAATGCCATTCCAAAGTGCCAGATGGTCTTTATCACAATGAATAGAACAATGCTCTAAAATTACTTGGAATAATTAAAAGTTAAGTTGATGTCATGTGAAGTTATGTAAGAGATACAAGATTTGAGGGTGAATGCGAGGGAATACCATCCCTCCCCCTTTATCTACCACCCCCCCTTTGCATACAGTTTAATGATAATACATAAGATAAGATGACTATTATTTATATTTTAGTTCTGTCCATAAACAAGTCAACAACCTGATCACTTCCCTCTCCCGTGGAGTATTTGGTTCAGCATGTGGAGCTGCAGTAGTTCAGTTTCAGATATGGTGAAGAGAACTGTACAGCAAAGTCTTCTGTTTCTTTAAAAAAATTAGGTCTGATAACCAGCGAAAAGCACCAAGATCACCAATAAAACATCAAACAGTAGGTCTCCGAGAATTGACAGTATTTAAACTTAATGATGCTCCACTAGGCAGCTGTGACCCTCCTGCTCTGGCCCTGCCTCTGTCTTGGCTGCTCTGTGTTTGTTTACATTTCCCCATGTCTCGTTTTGTTTCCATGTGCATTTGTGTTTACATCCACGTCATGTCGTCTTGTGTCTTTGTTAGCACGTGAGTCTCTTGTCCCTGATCACAGCCATGCTTGTCCATCATGTGTGATTACATCCTCCATAAGAGCCTTCCCAGTGTTTCAGTCCTTGTCAGTCATTAGATCCCTTTCACAGAGTTGTCATGTTGTTATATTTATATCATTAGTTCATAGTTAAGTCTTGTTTTCACAGTGCTTTTGTTTAATGTTCTGTTTCTGGATCCCACGCGGTGTCCTCTCCTCCTCAGCCACAGCCACACTGACAGAAGCCTAAGGTTTAAAAATTAAATGTTCCTTCATTTGTGTTTCATTTCACCGGTAAAAGTTTATTATTGAACTGTATTTGATTGGCAGTTTCGAATGTGTTTAAGATCCCAACTCAAAAATGTATTTTATATAAATATAAATATTATTTAAAGTCAAGTCAATATACACTGAGATGCCATATTATTAGGTACACATACTTTGTCTTTGTACCTTGTAGCACTGTACTGTGGCTTTTTTTTCAGAAACACCTACCACATAGGTGCCCTTTATAGGTTTGCAATTACAGATTTGTTGCTGAACAATTTCCCCTGTACCTCATCCATCAGCAGAGATGGACCTTCATAGACCCACTGCTGATGATTCTCAGCACAGCAGTGACACTGAGCTTATAAAGCAATATTTCTAAGAAATTTACTGGCCACTTTATTGGAAACGCAAGTTCTCTTTTGTGTGCTGGTGTACAGACTGAATCTGTTGAAGCACAGTTTGTGTTGGTCATCTTTTATCCCTTCATTGATGAGTTTCTGAGTATGAAGCTGCTATTGTCTGGATGTTTTGGGGTAATGGTCCACTATTTGGTCTGGTAGACACCCAAATAATAATAATAATATCTGCACATCAGTGACCCTAAAATGGCCCACATGTAGTACAAAAAGTGGACTTTTGGTAGGCGTTTCTGATAACATGGCCAGTGAATGTGATATTATAATATATGACACATTTTTGATTAAAATGTGATGTTCAGTCTTGTGCAAATGTTTGGACACCATAAGGACATTATATTTTTGCTATGTATATATGCTGTATGGGAAAAAAAATTGGATGACACTAGCAAGTCGTCCTGGTATTAGGTGACAGAAGGTATGCAGAGACACTTGTGCCAATTTTGGCTTCAGCAGAGCACTCTGTACCACTATTTCCCTCTGGCATCAATGGTCTGTTATGCTGTTGGGAGACACTCAATGTACATGAAGTCCATTCTCAGTCACATTCACTGCAGCAGCTCTAGAACATCCCACAAAGTTGTTGGGATAGTGATACTACCTCCACCATATTTCACCTGATACTCTATTATTATGTCCTTTTGGACATCAGTCACATCACATCCTTTGTCCATGATGATGGTTTTACACCCTGATACAACTGTAGCTTATTTGTATATGGGGTTGTCATAATAATGTGAATATATATATATATATATATATAATGTATGTGTATGTTCGAGATTGTTACGGTGTCTTCCGATATAATTAAGATATGATGATTATGACATTAAGTGAATATTGTACGACATTCTACGTACCGTACTGATGAGAAATCATGACTCGAAACATATTAATTAGTGTGCGTGTGTGTGTGTGTGTGTGTGTATGTAATATATATATATATATATATAT
>BRDA01037340.1:0-17156 GCA_036984385.1 Crenuchus spilurus | reverse complement strand
ATATATATATATATATATATATATATATATATATATATATATATATATATATATAATGTATGTGTGTGTGTGTGTGTGTGTGCGTGTGATTAATTATACAAAGCTCAGTACTAAAGAGTAGTCATGCCATGCATCTTACAGCATGTTATAAGTGAATTACAGTATTAGTAGTATAGAATTAATATAGCCTTCTGTGGCATTGTTAGAGCTTGTACATACGCATATAAATCACTGTTTCTAAGTGAATATTCACTTCATAGAAAGAGATACTGCCTCCATGATGAAAAGCCACATGGACTGATTGAAAAGGTGTGTTTTCTACACTCTGTTTTGACTGTGATCTCAGTTTCTGTCAGCATCAATGACTTCACTTCTGCTACAAAAGAAAGTCCATTTTATAAAGGCCCAGAGCGAGGCAGCTGTAATCTAGATTGAATCGTGAACTTGTTCCTGTCCAGACTGTCCCACGGGGGACGAGTGGGTGTTGTTTCTGACGCGAGACGGTGCCGTCTCCTCCTCACCTGCCTCCAGCCGCTCGTCTTCCTCTCTCTTCACAGGAGCCGTCACGCCGTCGCCTCGATTATGACACCAGCAAGAGCCCTTCTGTCACTCTCCATTCTTCAGTGCCTCTTCAGATAAATAAATAAACCATTCTCCATTCTTCTCTCCCTCCTTCTATCCCAGCGTCCCCTCCTCCCTCCTTAGCCATCTTTCTTATCTATGGCTGTTTTACTTTTCTCCCCTCTCAGCCATCTATCTTTTCTGTAATCATCCTTCTTCTCTCTTGACCCACATCCAGGCAGCCTTTTGTCTCTTTTGTTCTCTTGCTGTCCGCCGTGCTGAAATTCATCTCGGTCTTCTTCACGTAACTTCATCCTCATTGTTCAGTCTAGCACTTTGGCAGAAGAATAAAGGAACGATGAAGCCGCAGCTGAAATCATATCCAACATGTATCAGGCTGCTTTTTAAACGGGAAGTTGAACAAAACGACTGCACTTGGATGTAACAGTGAGCCTGTTGTTTGAGACACTAAAACAGTCCATGCTTTGAAGTTTTCACTGATTATTCGCTGTAACCAAGAACACTGAATGGCAACCTTCTGCAGTTTTGGGACTCAAGAGGCTTAGACTTGAAAGTAATTGTGCTTGGACTTGTCTCAGACTTGTTTCAGTCATTGGCCACAGCAGTGTCACTTATCTCAGACATGTCTCAGTCATTAATCTCACCACTTACCCTTGTCTCAGACATGTATCATTCATTAGTCTCACCAGTGTCACTTGCCTTAGACATGAGTCAGTCATTTGTCTCACCTGTATCACTTATCTCAGACATGACTCAGTCATTGGTCTCACCAGTATCACTTATCTCAGACATGAGTCAGTCATTTGTCTCACCAGTATCACTTATCTCAGACATGTCTCAGTCATTTGTCTCACCAGTGTCACTTATCACAGACATGTGTCAGTCATTAGTTTCACCAGTGTCACTTGTCTCTGACATGACTCATTCATTGGTCTCACCAGTGTCACTTGTCTCAGACATTAGCCTTACCAATGTCACTTGTCTCAGACATGTCTCATTCATTAGTCTCACCAGTGTCACTTATCTCTGACATGTCTCAGTCATTAGTCTCACCAGTGTCACTTGTGTCAGACATCTCTCAGTCACTTGTCTCACCAGTGTCACTTGTCTCGCACATTTCTCAGTCTTTAGTCTCACCAGTGTTACGTGTCTCAGTCATTAGCCTCACCAGTGTCACTTGTCTCAGTCATTTGTCTCACCAAATTGCCTGGCATTAACAGAGATGGCTGTATTTATTTCTTGTATTTTTCTTTGAAAAGTTGACTTGTTCATCAAAACCAAATCATCACATCTGTATGTGTTGGGTTTTGCCAGTTGTACCCATTTGTCTCACTCACATTTGGACCCAGTCTTGACTTGATC
Source organism: Crenuchus spilurus (assembly GCA_036984385.1). Classification (NCBI taxonomy): domain Eukaryota; kingdom Metazoa; phylum Chordata; class Actinopteri; order Characiformes; family Crenuchidae; genus Crenuchus; species Crenuchus spilurus. Next base: position 15,212 of record BRDA01037340.1, on the reverse strand, counting down.
TTGATCCCATTTGGACTCAGTTTTGACTCTGTCTAACAACATGATGATGGTGCTCCATCCAAAACGTTTGGGATTTGGCGATGAGGTGGTGGTGATCATCCAACATCCTGATCTCACTAACACTCACTGATGGCAATCAGATCCTCACAGCAGTGCTCTAAAATCTAGTAGAAAGCCTTCCCTGGAAGAGACAGTGACTCCAAATGAAGAAATAACGAGGTGTCCCAATACTTTTGTCCAACTACTTGCTTCCAATTTGGACTGTGTTGCTGCGTTTCTTCTCCTATAACAGCGATATAGTGTTTTGTCATTAAGGGTAATGGCCATCAAGGTGACGGGTTGTTTTGAGCTTTGCCTGCCTAATTCCCCTTAATTTTACGCTGGCGTGTAAAACGTCAAAAGAGAGGTTTAATGGTGCGTTCATGTGTAGCTGAATTTCAGAGGATTGAGGTGAATTAGTGGCCATTAACACAGAGGCCTTTAGTCCCGTGGTCACAGTTCTGTAAACCCGGTGAGTGCGGTGTCGATAAAAGAGAAAGAGAGCGAGAGGAGGTGCATAAGTAACTAAAGCACGTCTCTTTATGCCGTGGCATAATGGGAGAGTAAAGACTGGAGTAATCTGTCTTAATGTACAGAGGGCTTTGTACTGTTAACCTTCTGATTTGCGATTGTTATAACCTTCTCGCTGTAGGGAGTAGAGACTATGAACAGTAATGAAAGTTCTGAGAGAAGACAGATTAGGTGGACTTGACTCAGTGAGTGAGTTTCAGAAGTAGGAATTATGCCGGCTAGAGCTAAATTAACCTTCTCAGTGTAGATTAAGAATGATATTCCTCTGTAGACCAAAAGTCACAATTAAAAAAGGCTGCAGTGTAATTGATCTGAAAAAAAAGAAAAGGTTCTGGATAAAACTTGATTTAAACTATCATTGGACATAAAGGCTTTTCTTTTTTAGGTTTTTCTTTCCTTTTTGTTGGTTAATGCTGTTTGAACAATAGCTGTGTTAAAGATCAAATTCACACAATTGCCCATTAAACGTAGTTATATCAGTTAATTAAGCAGTATCACATGACATGGAGTGCTTTTATGCTGAATACGGCAGCAGTGATTCAGTAATAGGCACGAGGCTGCAAGTAAAGCATGCCAGCTGTGTGAAAACCCTTACAAAATATTACCATGGTAATACCATTAAAAGTACCATTTTGAACATTACAGTGATGGTAGTACCATGATACTACAATGTCAATACTACAGTTATACAACTAGCTCTACTATAGTAATATTACTAGTGTTAAGTTTAAGGTGGTAGTAAGATGGTGCTACATGAGGATGATCAGGCGATAAATACCCGCAGGATGTGCGACAGGATTCATAGATTGAGGAGAATATCCTGGCATTGTTAGCACTGCTGGTAGACCTGTATGACTGTACACTTCCATACACCTGCACATTCAGCTACTTCCTTCACACTTTGACCTTTCGCACCCAAACACAATCATTCACTTTTAGTGAGCCATTTTACACACATTGAAGGAGATTCACTGCACTGCATCTATGAATCCTGTCACACACCCTTGCAGGTATTTATAGCCTGATCATTCACATGCAGTGCCATCTGCAGGAGCCTGAAGTTACTACCACCTTAAACACTCAATGTGACTCATTTTTCTGTCTGGGGAGCTTCTGTCTGATAGTGTCAAGGAGTTAATTCCAAACCATAATATTCCATTAATTGGTGATTTTTTACTTTGTAGCACTTTTTTGTAGATTTTTACTAAATGTAGTGTGTTATAAATAAAATCTATAATAATAATAATAATAATAATAATAATAATAATAATAATAATAATAACACTGTGAGCAGAAATGTCATATTTAAATATATTCCTTATTGAGGACTCATAAACTAGGGGTGTACAAACTTCTTCATAAGACTGTATAACTTGTAAAGAAGCACTGCCTGAAGAACACGTTTCCTGACACACCACAGGGTGCAGACAAATGCCACAAGAACGTCATATTAAACTATTTTAATGACCTTTATGAATGAGTTCTACACGTGTTCATAATTAATATGTAAATGAGGACAAGCTTCCCTGGATAATGTGACTCCAAATCCACAGACTGTCAGAGTCTTTAAGGACAAAAGTCTTTTTTGTTTTTTATTTGAAATTATCTTCAAATATTTCAGTGTATATATATTATAACTGCAGCCCAGAACATAATGGGTTCTACTTCTAATTCTTGGTTATGCTTAATTCTTCTTCTTCATGCTCCTCTTCTTGAAACTTGTGTGCTAGCATTGGTTCTTCCTCATGCTGCTAAGTTTTTTCCTTTTAAGTGTTGGTTCCACTCTTTAGTTCTTCCTCGTGTTAGATAGTTTTTCTGGTTCCTCTGATTGGTTCTTCCTCGTGTTTTTATAGAGTTTTTCCTTTTGATTCCTCTGCTTCTTTTTCATTTTCTTAGACAGTTTTTCCTTTTGAGTCTTGGTTCCTCTCTGTGTTTCTTAAAGAGGACTTGATTTTGAGTCTTGTTTCATCTCATCAGTGGATCTTGATTCAAAGTCTATAAGTTCAATCAACAACCTGAGATGGCCGACCATTTCCTAATGTGACAGGACAGAACCTTCTAGTATTCTATGGTCAGGCTGCAGGTCTCAGGTCCAGCTGACAGTGCAGCTCTCTATTTCTTTCTCTTTCTGTGTGTGTGTGTGTGTGTGTGTGTGTGTGTGTGTGTGTGTGTGTGTGTGTGTGTGTGTGTGTGTGTGTGTGTGCAGGTGGCCTGAAGTTGCCCATGACAGTTTATTTCACAGCAGTTCTTAGATGAACACTTCACACCTGAGGCACAGTTACAGTGAAACAGTGATGTATAATTAATGTGTGTGTATGTGTGTGTGTGTGTGTGTGTGTGTGTGTGTGTTTGCATACACAATCCCAATTCCAAAAAAGTTGGGACGCTGTGTAAAATGTAAATAAACGTATATATTAAAATAATGCAACAATTTTCAAATGTCATAAACCCATTTATTCACACAGAAACACATATCAGATGTTGAAAGTGAGACATTTTAACATTTCATGAAAACATTAACTCATTTAGAACTTGATGGCAGCAACACATGTCAGTAACATTGGCACAGGACCATGTCTATGATTGTGTAGCATCACCTCGTCTTTTAACAACAGTCTGTAAACATTTAGGAAAGTGAGGAGAACAACTGCTGGAATTTTGGGAGAGAGCATCCTGACTCTTCTTCTGTGAAGCCATGCTGTTGTGATGGCTGCAGTATGTGGTTTAGCATTGTCTTGAAAGGCCTTGTCTGAAAGAGACATCATTTGGATGGGAGCAATGTTGTTCTAAAACCTCTATATTCTGTTCACCACTGATAGTGCCAGATGTGTAAGCTGCCCACGCTACAGACACTAATGAGTCCCCATATCATCAGAGATGCAGGCTCTTGAACTGTGCACTGATAAGCTGGATGGGACCTTTCCTCCGCATAACAGATTTTATTTTGACTCAGTCAATTGTAAATGAGCTTTGACTCAGAGAAGACTGTGTTTCTAAATGGTGTTGACTTTTTGGGATGTGACTTGTTCCAAAACAATACCCAAGCTAAAGGCTAGAACAAACAAATGCTACTCAAGCTAAAGGCTAGAACAAACGAATGCTACTCAAGCTAAAGGCTAGAACAAACGAATGCTACTCAAGTTAAAGGCTAGAACAAACGAATGCTACTCAAGTTAAAGGCTAGAACAAACGAATGCTACTCAAGCTAAAGGCTAGAACAAAGGAATGCTACTCAAGCTAAAGGCTAGAACAAAGGAAGCTAATATCTTGACTTGAGATGAGGGGTAAACGGAGGCTACATATAGGCGTGTTAAGCACAACAATATAGAGCACCAACTGAGAGTCAGAACGCAGCTCAAATACAAAAACAAATCTATAGACTAATGAGTCTCAGGTGAAGGAATCTGTGAGAGAAGTGTGACTGAGTGAGAGGGATTCAGGATCTTTTAGTCTTGAATGGGATCTACGGACATAGGGTGAAACATAACGTGCAAGGGCTGATGGGAATTGTAGTGAGGAATGTACAAGATGAGAGCTGGATTAATAGGGATGTAAACAGAAGGAGTGAACGTGAGTGTGAATGTGAGAATAAATGTGAGGGTAACGGAGTTCTGACAAGTGGTAGTGCGAGGGAGACAGGCTGAGAAGTGTGGCAGTGTGACACTTCCTTAAACGAAACAGATTTAACTTGCATTTGAGGATTGCACAGAAAACTGTGTTCACAGACACTGAATTCTGGATGTGTTCCTGAGCCCATGCAGTGATTTTCAGTACACAATCATACCTTTTTTTAATGCAGTGTCACCTCATGGCTCCAAGCATCCATAAGCATCCAGTATAGAATTTCTTAAATTGTTCCACAATTTTTTGGATGCAGTTTTTCAAAAATTGCTGAACCTCTGCCCACAAACACTGAAGTATATCCCTGACTATGCCTCTATGAATCTTTTAATACCCACAAATCTTTTTAGGTGCATTGCTGCAATAAAGTCTATATATATATATACACACACACACAGTCACTAATGTTAATGGAGGTAATGGATGTTAATGTTTATCAGTGTGTTAATGGTTTTTCTGAAGTTGTGCTTTTCTTTCTCTCCTCCATCACTCAGAGACATCTGCTCACTCTGTATCCTTCTGCTCTCTGACTGAATGGCAGATTTAACTGTAGTCAGGGTCCCCAGTTTCCTCTCCATCACATGTAAACACCAGCACTCTGGGAGAGAAACGAGTGCACAGAGAGCTCCCTCAAGCATGCAAACCCATGAGACAAGAGAAGAGAAGCTGAATGTGGCTTCATGCATTTTGGGGTTTAACTGGATGTCTTCCAGAGCAGATAATCCCATTATAATACAAAAAGAAGATGGTGTAGATGGTTTATCTATAGATGCTGCACTCCAGCAGTGACACTGAGGTGTTTAAACAACACCAGCACATCACACACTAACACAACCTAAAATCAAATGCAAAAATATCTAAATAATAATAATAAATAAATATCTAAATGTGCAAAATGATGAAGCTAAACTGATATAATAGACAATTAGTACATATTTTTGTCAGTAAGTAATTAATAAACATAAATATTGAGTTTACACACATACATGCATATGCACACACACGCACACACGCACACACACACACACACACATTTATATACTGTATATGGCTTTAATGCCAGAAAAAAGTCAAAAGGCTTTGGCATTAAAGGGTTAAGTCCAGTGAAGTGATTCATGACTTTGCCCTTTGGCACCTGATATGTCCTCTATTGTCAGAAAAATGAACAAGCTGTCTTTCAGAACAGCTAATCTCATTATAATTGAAAAGAACATCATGAGATGGTAGAACAGGACTCATTCTCTCTCTGTTTCTGTCTCTCTCTCTCTCTCTCTCTCTCTCTCTCTCTCTCTCTCTGTCTCTCTCCCAATACAGTAGATGCTATAAGTTAGAACTACTAAGAGGTCCTATATGGTCAGTGGACTTAAAATGGTCAATGAGTATAAGATACAAGATGTGTTCCTAATGAAATGGCCAGGTGAGTGTAAGCAGAATGCAAGTCGAGAAATGAAAGACTTGAAATTGTAGAAAAATAGAGAGTGAAAATGCAGTTCGTGTGGAGCCCTATTTGAACTGGATTACATTTACATTGGGTCCTGAGGTTATTCCTTCTTTTAGAGGAGCTCCTCTGTGAATTTTTTCCTGTTTAGATGCACCATGTCTGAGTTATTCCCCCTTGTCCTCTGAGAAAATTACAGACTGAATTATCTACTGGTTTTTAGTTTTTAATACAACTCAGAACTCGTCTGGTTGTATTAGTCCCATCTGAAAGCAAACTAGTAATTTTCCAGGCAGATGTTGTCATGCATTAGAAATTAAACTTTTTTAAAGCTTTTTAAAGAAATTAAAAATTTAAAGCTTTTTAAGAGCCATTTCATAATCTACTAGGTGTGGATGTCCATACTCTACCTGTGACAGCAGGGAAAAATAAGCTAAAATCCATAAATGTGAGATACATTCCACTCTGTTTAACACATCATATCTAAAAGTGAAGCTGAGCACTAGAGGGCGCTGTGAGTAAATCCTGTCTGAAAGTGAATGGAGTTAAATGTATAAAATCATTGTTTAATTTTTTTCGAGTATTTTTATAATAAACTTTTTAGTGTTTTTTGAAAGTTTACAAATATATAACATAAAATAATCTGTGAAAACTAGTCAGTAATGTTGTGTTTTTATAATCCATCCCAATTTTGTATGGTAAAGCACTAGCGTTAGCATTTTGACTAATGAGTGCTAATTTGTTAGCGAGCAGCTAAGCCGCTGTTTTAAAGTCTTAAAACTGGTGTTTTAAACATGAAAGTGATGCAAAATTGTTTTATGTAGTTGTGTTTTGTGAAAAGCTGTGTACCAGTGTATTATTATGATTAAAGATTTAGAAATTTGTTTATAATAAAGCTCTATATGAGCTTGTTCATGTTGGACTTCAGCGGCTCTACTGTCTGACTAACCAGCGCAAGTGTCAGTTCTCCTTAATGTAGAGACTCTGATAAACCCTCAGAAACTCAGTCCTGTACTCATTTTAATACCGTCCTGATGCAGGAGGTTTAACTCTGAGAAGTAAAATGTTAAAAAGCAGAAAAAACCTGATAAAGTAGAGCGTCTGAGAAGGGCTTAAGACAAAAGAACTGGCCCATAACGGACACTGAAATAAACCCAAACATGGACACATATGAACCCCAAGAGTGCTTTCTAACAGGGTCTTAAATCATTCTAAAAGCTGATAGTCTTTTTTTCCTTTCTTTTCTTTTTTTGGACTCGATTTGCAGGTTGACCTGATTCTAGGCCTCTGACTCCATCTTTCAGATCTGACCGCTGTGTGAGCAAAACATAGAGAGAGAGAGAGAGAGAGAGAGAGAGAGAGAGAGTTTAGCTGGTCCTGTGGGCAGCTGAGTTTTTTCTGCAGGGTCAGCAGCAACAGCAGCATCCAGCACTGCGTCAGGATGGATAAATCAATGAAACCCAATTAGACACTGGAGGAAAGAGAAGGTGAAAGGCAAAACAGAGCTGCGGAGGAAAAGAAAAAAGCCCACCACTCTGCCAAAATCACTCCATGAACCCAACAAACAAACGACTCAAACTCAAGCCCTGGCACAAAATAACTCTGGAAAAATAATTACACCTCAAACTTTTGTTTTTTTTCACACAAGCGGAGAGTTTTCCAGCTTTTCATTTCTCTCAACACACGTACAGCTTAGACAAATATCATTTCCATTAGACGAGAATTACTTCAGTGTTGTATAAACAACACCAGCTCAAACAAATTTTGACAAAAGTTGGCATAAATGAAATAAATGGTTAGACTCATAATTTACACCAGAAAATTTTCATTATTCTCTAAAATGTCATGTCATTGCTTATGAGCTACAATATATGTCCAAATGTTTGTTGTCACCCCTTCTAATGAATTGTCCAGTCCCTGTAGAGAAGTACTGCCAATAGAATAGGACTAAATAGAAATCTTTTGGCACCTGGTGTGGGCTAGGGGGATATAAAACCCCTCAGCATTGTTCAGCTGTGTTCTCTGCTCCATCCAATACTTTTGGGATGAGTTGAGGATGAGGTGGTGGTGATCATCCAGTATCCTGACCTCACTATCATTCCTGTGGCTGAATGCAATCACATCCTCACCTGGAATGGCTTTCAGTTAACAGCTGTGTCTCGTCAAGAGTTCATGACTTGCATTTCTTGCCTCTTAATGTGTTTGAGACATCAGTTTGTCTACTTTAAAGTAAAATCTAAAACATGTTTTGGTTTGTTTAACACTTTTAAGTTTACTACATGATTCATTGTGTGTTCACTCAGAGTCTGGATGACTTCAGTATTAGTTTATAATGTAGGAAAAAATAAAAAACACTGAATGAGAAGGTGCCAAACTTTTGACTGGTACTGTGTATAATGACCAACCCTTGTTGACCAACACCAGTCAGGTAAAACAGTGTAAAACCATCATAATGAGTAAAGCATGTGATGTGACTGATGTACAAAAGGACATGATAATAGAGCACCAGGTGAAGCATGGTGGTGGTAGCAGCTCAGACACCACTAACTTTGTGAGATGTTCTAGAGCTGCTGTAGTTAAGATGTACTGAGTACTGGTACATTGAGTGTCTCCTAAAAGCATAACAGTGGTGCCCAATGGACCATTGACACAAATCGTACAAGTTGTACAGAGCGATCGACACACCACAGTGGACCATTTAACTTTTATAATGAAGATAAAAGTGTCAGGTCATCAGTGACTGAACACTCTGAGCTGAGGGTGGTTATTACAACTATTAGGTATGTGGACATAATAATATTGTGATATGACAGTTTGTAAGACATTGAAAGCTTAGGTTTTGCACTTTCAAATTAGTTTCTCTGCTTGTGAGGTACAAGAGAGAAATAATAACAGCATGGGTTTAGTGATGCTGTGGTAACTGAATCTTCTGGATGTTTTCTCCTCACTGTGGTCATTAGGCTGAAGGCCACGGAACATAATGCCTGCAGTGTTGAAACAAATGACCGATTGGCCTTCTGCTCCTGAAGTGATAGGTGTGCGTCTGTTTGGTGTGAAGGGTAAAAAGGCCATGACTCCTCCCTGTCTGATTACTGATGTATGATAAGGCAAGGTTAACGTCTGATTAAGACTTCATGAGCACTGCTTGAGCATATTACACTCTTGACAAAATAGAGGGGGAGGGACCTGGAAGTTGTATTTGTTAAACTTTTCAACTACTGATTGTAGTTTTAAAGGGATTATGATAAAGCTGTGAAATTACTACAGCAACACTACTATAATCAATTCAAATATATAGATAGATAGAAAGATAGAGAGTTGCATGAAATAGTATGTGAACTTGAGATTTGAGTAATGTGACTCTTTGATGCCCCTTCACCAAATTTCACATTTGGGATGGGGTTTTTATGTTGGTGTGCTGTGCCTTCACCCCACCCCACCTCACCCCATACAAAGTGTTGTGTGTTCTTTCCAAACAACTCAAATTTGGATTAATCTGTCCACATAATATTTTCCAAGTAGTGCTGTGGACCATCAAGGTGCTTTTTTTGCAAACATCAAATGTGCAGCAATGTTTTTTTTTGACAGCAGTGGCTTCTTGCGTGGTGTCCTTCCATGAACTCCATTCTTGTTGAATGTTTTACTTAATGTAGATTTGTCAACAAAAATGTTAGCATGTGCCAGAGATTTCTGTAAGTCTTTAGCTGAAACTCTTGACCTCACTGAGCATTCTGCATTGTGCTCTTGCACTCGTCTTTACAGAATGATCACACCTAGGCAGAGTAGCAACAGTGCTGAACTTTCTCCATTTGTAGATGGTCTGTCTTTCAAAGATACTTCTGTAACCCATTCCAGCTTCATACAAGTAAAAAATTATTGAACGTAGATCTTCTGAGAGCTTTTTTTGTGTGAGGCATGGTTCACATCAGACAATGCTTCTTGAGAACAGCAAACTCAAAAGTGATGTGTGTTTTAGCCTAAAGGTTCACATTTTTTACATACATACAACATACAGCTCTTTGATCAATAAATCCACCAATAAATGTCTTGGTTCAATTAGAATTGGTATTTAAAGGCAAAGTTCCAGCTAATGTTAAATTGTCAAACACATAAATACAGCATAAGCTGAGTTCCTAATTTGTGATTATCAGTGGTTAAAATCTTTTCCACAAATGCAAGGAATACGGCTTCAAAGACTTTTATTTTGCCACGCCCACAGGCTTGTACAACAACCCATGAAGTTGAACCAGATGAACTGACGGTGATGAAAAATGACAAAAAGTTGTTGTTTTTGGCTGCAAAAATTAAATGTACAGTGGGACTTCCATGGCCCAAATATCTCAAAATATCAACAAAGTGGACAAAATGTGTCAACTTTAAAAGGGCACATTGAAAAGGACCATCAGTTCACTCCATTATACGGTATGTAGTATTTACTTCACCTCTGAAATTACTACAAATATGGAATGTGGAAAGGATCTTAAAACTGATGCTTTTCCAATAATATGGGCATGTAAAGAAGTTAACAAGTGGTGTTGAAGGGTCTCCATGATCATGGAAGTAAACAGGGTAAGTGCAATTACTTTGCCCATTTTAGTTGGCATTAGCTATCCTTGCTAGCTACTAATAAAGCTAATTACACACATTGCTCCATTTGCAAAGCAGACTTGCAAAGCTTTGTGACTACTAGGCTACAACTGGTTCAGTTAGTTTGATTAAGAAGATTTATAGAGTATCTTATGAATATGAATTCCACTTTCACATTTACAATCTAGAACTAAATTGCAATAGCTAGCAATTGTATTGAATATCTCAATTGAATAGCAATTGTACATGAATAACTAGCTAACTAGGTAAGCTAGATACCTGGCTAGCTCACATAAATACTGTTTATGCTTTGCTTTGTTTGTGTGGTTTGAAATGTCAGGAACAAATAATATCATTGTTAATTTTGTTATATTACAGTCTCTTTTGAGAGCAGCGTTCTTCACCATTTTCCACCAGTGATGTTATTCTAACTTTCAGGAATTTCTGTAGTGACCTCAGGCTTTTTAATCAAATTACTTTCAATCAATTTCACAGTGAATGAAATATGTGGTTTTCATTTTAAATTTACATTTTTTGAAGCTAAAATAATTTAAACAGTCCTCATCATGCTGTTCACATTTTGACATCATGACACCAAGACACCTAGCAACTGATCAACAGTACTAACCATTGCAAAGCTTCAAACAAGATGTTCTCAGACAGAAGTGGCCACTGAGCTTAGAGTGTCACAGAGTCAAGTCAAGTCAAATTTATTTATAAAGCACTTTTTACAACTGATGTCACAAAGCAGCTTTACAGGCTTAGTATTAACAAAACACCAAATCCCCAGTGATAAAGCTAGCAGCCACAGTGGCAAGACTCCCTCAGAGCTGGAGGAAGAAATCTTGGGAGGAACTGGACTCACATGGGGGACCCATCCTCCTCTGGTCAACTAATTATAAGTTCTTGATAAATTACACAATCCTATGAAGCTGTTGTAGTGCTCAGGTGTACTGAGATGGTGACAGTAGTGGGACAGGAGTGATCTCTTCACGGTTGGGGAAGGGGCCCTGCAGGGAGACTGGGGACAGAGCTGCAAACTACGTTTATTCTACCTGATTTGTTTTGTGCCACCCTGTACACTTGGGGCCCCACGCGCAGTGTGTGATCCTCTTGGGCAGAGCATCGGCACTGGTGTAGGGCATCTGGAGCAGGTCACATTTGTTGGTTGTTGGTGGACAGAGTGTCATCAGCAGATTGTAACAGAGATAAAGAGAGACTGGAAAAGTCACAGAAAGACACAGAAGTGAATGTCCCACACTGATGACTATTGTGAACAGTGCCCTGTGGAACCAGATAATGATCCCACACATCTTCAGGCTCATCTAAGGGAGGTGAGAGGCACCCAAGTGTCACATCAGACCAATCAAAACTGTTTACATGGCCTGCATGCCAAAAAAGGTCACACATCCTAATATTTTGTTGAACCACCTATAGCTTTGATTACAGCACACATTAACTGTGGCATCCTTTCCACAAGCTTCTACAATGTCACAGCATTCATTTCTGTCCAGAGCATTTATTTTTCTCCCAGCTCTTGTATTGATAATGAGAGATTTGGACCACTGCTCAAAGTCTTCTCCAGCACATCCCAAAGATTCTCAATGGCGTTCAGGTCTGGACTCTGTGGTGGCTAATCAATGTGTGAAAATGATATCTCATCCTCCCTGAACCACTCTTTCACAATTTGAGCCTGATGAATCTTGGCATTGTCATTTTGGAATATGCCCGTGCCATCAGGGAAGAAAAAATCCATTAATAGAATAACCTGGTCATTCAGTATATTCAGGTAGTCAGCTGACTTCATTCTTTGGGCACATAACATTGCTGAACCTAGACCTGATCAACTGAAGCAACCCCAGATCATAACACTGCCCCCACATGCTTTACGGTAGGCACTAGGCATGATGGTTGCATCACTTCAGCCACCTCTCTTCTTACCCTGATGCACCCATCACTCTGGAATAGGGTAAATCTGGACTCATGACCACATGACCTTCTTCCATTGCTCCAGAGTCTAAACATTTTGCTTCCTAGCAAACTGAAGCCATTTTTGCTGGTTAGCCTCACTGTTAAGGCTACACAGTGTTTAGTCCTAATCCCTTTAGTTCCCTTCACATTATGTGTGTGGAAATGCTCTTACCTCCAATATTAAACATATATCTGAGCTCTACTGTTGTTTTCCTATGATTTGATTTCACCAAACGTTTAAGTGATTGCAGATCATGATAAATCAGGATGTTTTTCCAACCACATTTTGTCCTGGTGTTTCTCCCCCCACTGTCCTTCTAATTTTAAATGAGTTGGACAGTTCTTAACCTGATTTTAGTAGTTTCAGCATTTTCTCACATTTTATCTGCTTGATGCAGATAATTTGACCTTCTGACACAGATCAACATCTTTTGCATGACCACAGGACGTGTCTTTTAACAAATAAGAAGCTACTCACTGCATCAGTTTGGGTTAAATAACATGTTGCCAGCTGAAACATAATTACTCATGCGGCAATTATCCAATGGGAAGCTCTGGCCTGTTTGCTTAGTTAAATCCATCTGGGGACCTTTTTTTGACCAGGCAGTGGCAGTGGTCGTGTGTGTGAGTGTGTGTGTGTGTGTGTGTGTGTGTGTGTGTGTGTGTGTATGTGTGTGTGTGTGTTTGTGCATTAAAAATATATATGAAAACATGTATATTAGAACATTTTTTAATGAAATATTTTATAACACATACAATATATTTAACTTGTTTTTGGTCTATGGTTAATGGGAGCCCTGGGCAAAAGCTTACATTTGCCTAGTGCTAAAACTGCCCCTGGTGTCAATGTTCAAATATCTGTAGAAAATAATAAATGATGGCACCCAGCCACAATTAAATATGTGGAAATTTGACCATTTTTAAGTGCCCAATCAAAATTTCTTTGAATTTTCTTCAATTACTAATTAGTTTTTATTGTCTTTACTAAAGAACATTTCAAGAACCTTGTTTAATGGCATATGACTAGCTTTCTTCAGTATGAAAATGTGTCATGTTCTTTTAAATCCATCAAAACATTAAAATATGGTGAAAAAAAGTTATTTATTTATTTATTTTTTAAAGTTAAACTGTTATATAATTTCTATTCATTACATGTAAAGTAATATATTTTAAGCCTTTTTTTGTTTTATTGTGAATCTGTTTGACTTATAACTCATAAAAAATCAGAAAACTAGAATCTCACATGATAATAATGTGATTGTGATTGTAACTATAGAGTATAAACAGTGTATCTCTCAGACTGTCACACTCCTAATATCAACACTCCTGAACCAGAGACAACATCACAAGTGTCTTACCTGGACTGAGCAGAACCAGAACTGGACTGTTACTCAGTACAAAGTCCTCTGTTTACATTTCATTAGTAAATCAGCTGCTAGAGTCTGGAGGAAGAGTGGAGAGACACACAATACAAGGTGTCTGAAGTCCAGTGTGCAGGTTCTGCAGTCTGTGATGGTTTGGGCTGCTGGTGTTGGTCCACTGTGTTTAGTCCAAAGTCAACACAGCTGAGATTTTACAGCATTTCATGCTTCCATCTGCTGACGAGCTTTATGGAGATGCCCAGCAGCTTCCCACAGTGCCAACACTACTACTGACCCTCATATTACTGTGCTGGTTTGGTCAGCCAAACATATGGACACTTCTGCACAATCTAGGCTGTCAAAGGTCAATAACCTTTTGGTTAACAGAACAATTAGCTAGTTGACAGGAATTTGTGCAGCTCAGATCATACAGTGTAGAGCAATAGATGCAACAGCTTTTATCACTAACTTTGTTAGCTTTGCTATTGGTTTGTTACCCTTGCCCGTTTCCAGAACTTCATTCTCTCTTCAGATCTTCTCCTCTTTGGTTGTTTCTGAGACATCTCTCCTTCATGGCGATGTGTGTAGTTCAGCACATAGACCCTCCCCGTCCCCCTGTCCTGTGCACTGCCACAAAGCCTCTTGTGTCTTATGTGCTGTTCTACCTAAGCTGCACCAACACTTCATTTTCTTCCAGCATGCACTGAACAGAACAGAAGATAAGTTAGTTTTACTGTGAGTGTAAAAACCGACTGTACATTGTCCTGTGCACAGCTGGCAAGCAGGAAAAAAGTTATCAAGGAGGGAAAATAAGGAAGCAACTTTCTGTAGGAAAAAAGAGGATAAATGAACTGTTTAAGTGTTCTAAGTGTTTCGTTTAGTTGCCTGTTGAAAACGACGTGCTTTGGAGAAGGAGGTAATGAGCAGACGATGGGGTAGTGATTTGCTTTGGAGAAACACTGGAGAGCTTTGTACGAATCTTAAGGTCAAATTTTCAATTCCGCTAAAACAGCAGCTCATTTGAGCCTCACAGACTTGCCACTGCGATAATTGCTTCATTTTCCAGCAGAGTTCCCACTACTGTAATAAACTAAAGCTGGATAAGGGAGGATATGCGCTGAATTGATGAGTTTTTGCAGCATTTTGCTGCAGTTAATTTTCACTGATGCATATATAAAGAAAACAGAATAAACAACATTATATATAATCAGCACAAACAAAACTTCACAACATTAGATTAATAAAGTTCATTTTAATTTACAGTTATTTAGTTACTTTCTTTAATAGAAGTTGGGCGAACAATATCCCACTGAGTTCCTAATAACCTTGACATGGTGACAAAATGAAATCAACTGAATCTACATCAAAGCTTTGCTTTTCATTCATGAGACCAATCAAGACTTTATTCTTTTCTAAGGTCCACACAAAAAGGGAGGAATCTTGTGAAAGCTGAAACTCTCTTTCTACTCAACTTGTTCATTTCTGACTAATTGGAGCTGATATTTAACCCTCTAGAGTCTGATTATTCTAAAATGATATTTTCCCCAAAGTGTTACACGGGCTATCTATCTATCTATAGTTTTGTTTCTAGGATTACATCTCACAGTTATATACAAACCGGATTCCAAAAAAGTTGGAACACTAAACAAATTGTGAATAAAAAC
>BRDA01037336.1:0-16048 GCA_036984385.1 Crenuchus spilurus | reverse complement strand
CACTGCAAGCATGATATGTATTTCTGTATATATATTCACTGTAAGCATGACTATTCTTTTATGATTATTTAATTTTTTATTTTTTTTTAATAATTCAATTTTAAATAAATTCATAGAAAATTCCATTAATGTCAAATTGATGTTTCAGACTGGCCATGAGCTCAGAAAATGAGTTTGGTTAAATAAATGAATGGCTACATAAATTAAAAGAAAATAAAAATGTTACAATAAAAACTTCCAAGCAGTGCCAGTCCTAGCCTGTTTGGCGCCCTTCAGTGCCCCCCTACCACCACCCTTGCTGTCATTCAACCAACAGTTAGTGTGTAAACCCACCAACTCCAACATACAGCACACACACCTACCCCCATCACCGAGACACAAGGGCATTCACAAAACCTCTGGGGGGCAAGGTAGGGCACTCTCGTGCTGCCCATGACATCGTGCCACCCTGGGCAGCTCCCCATATCACTCATATCAGAAACCACCACTGCTTCCAAGTAATATGCAGCACATAGCTCAGAGCTATTCAACATCAAATTTCCCTCATTTTAACATTTTTCTCCAAAAATAGCCTGCCCAAGAAGTCACACACTGTCCAGTATTAATTAATGTCATAAGACTAGTTTAAGACATTTTTATTCCTTGGCTTTCATCCCAGTATGAGACTTCTGCACTTGCCTTAGCTTTTAGTGTTTTATTTTTATTTATATTATTATTATTATTATTATTATTATTATTATTATTATTATTATTATTTACATTTTACTTTTAATTTTTGTCATTTATTTTTTATTCAGTCTCATTGTTTTTAGTGCTTATTTCTAATGATCTTATTTCTTATCAGCTGTCATGTTTAAAGTGCTCTATAAATAAAGTTGAGAGTTGAGCTGTAACAAGCAAACAACCATATATACTAAAATGCTAATATAGCCAAAAAGCTTGAAGTTAACTTCACATTAAGTTGCACTTAATGAAAAGATATGTAATGTAACCATATGTGACGTGGTCATGTGATACAACAAAATTAATGATCAATGCAAAAAAAAAAAAAACTTCCATATTCTATTGGCATGATGCCTCTGTCCATGACCAATCAAAACCACAGATACCTGTATGTCTATGCAATGTTTTGATATTTTACATTTATTTGTTTACTTATTTATTTCTTACTTACACTCAAGTATTTTTCATACTCATATTATATATATATATATATATATATATATATATATATATAATCACACACACACACACATTACTTATCACTGTGATGCTCAGTTATGCTGTGATTCCCAATCAGAGCCATAGTTATGTGCATGTATTGACTCAACTGACTTAAAAATGTGTTCAAGGTGAACAGCACTCACCCAGTCATTTTTATTGAGGTCTCTGGGTAAGCAAGCTGCAGCTCTGATTTATATCACTGGCTTTTAAGAGTGCAGGCCCTCAGCTTTCCCAAATGAGGCCCTACACTGCTAAGAATTTCAAATGTGCTTTTAGTACGGCCTCTTTTTATTGATGTTTAGGGGCAAAGCTGTCTGTTTATTTCTGTCATTGTCTGTGTGTGTATGTGTGCACGCAGGACTGTGTTACTTTTTGCTTTCAGTTTAAGCATACATTTTTTTTTCTATCATTTGCAGAGAAGTGAAGAAGTCGCTGAATGGAAATGACTGTAATTTTTTTCAGTGAATTTTGAGTAAGTTGTGGTGTCCGTTAAGCAGAGGTGGGTTAGATTGATCGGAGCCCTGCAGAAGATCTACTATAGATTGTTCTCAGTGCCCCCATCTCATCATTTTGTACCCATCCCCCTATTTGATTAATGGGCCAAATGTGTGAATAAAAAATATCAAAACAACTTTTCAAATGGAGAGAGCAGGAGACAGCAGCTCAGGGACAAAATAAAATAAATGAGTAATGAGTCTCCGGCTTTTAAAAATACTTTTCTGTATTTAAACATACCAAATGCTGCAGTGTGGCCTGCAGTTACAGCCCTAAACACAAGTTCATACTATAAAATTGTCATTAATTTTAGCTTGATATACATTTTTGATGTTTACTGACCACTTACCAAATAGTTTTATGAAGAAAAAAATCAAATTATTTGTACGTATGATGTCACAAAAATATGCATTTACATATATCTGCCTAATCATCCTAAAGTAGGTAAATAAAAAAGATAGCATCCGTATATTTACATGCAGTTCTTTCAGCAAGAATTCATCACTGTCCATAAAAACATCCAAAATCAAAACTTCTTCAGTTCTGATGGATGACCTGAGCCAGCTGACATTACTTAGTAGTAATGGGGAGACAGTGCCATGTTACGCACTCGGCCAATTTTGCTCTTTCAGGCCCCGGCTGCCGGCAGGATTCAAACTCATGATCATTGGATCATAGTTACATCGCCTTAGTCTACTGAGCCACTTGGGGCCATTAAACAAATGCGTTTTGAGTTTCATTTTCATACCTGCAAGCTTTTGACAGTATTGTTGCACCTTTTTTCTGAGCTGTTTAGCCTGGAGACGTAAGTGAAGCTGGTAACTAAACCCATTTTTGAGTTGTGACGTGAAGAGTGTATGACACTCTTTACCATAAAAAGATTTCCTAAATTTGAAGCCACAAAATAAACAGCAAATACAGGGTCTCTTGGAATATTCGGGACATTAGAGCCTGTGTGATTTTGTAAGAAAATTATCTACCGCCATATTCATATGCTTTTCAGTGTAATGAGGTATTGACCTTGTTGTTGAGCCTGTCTGTGTGACATAATACAATCATATGACTTGTGGTCCCAAATCTAACTTTTTGTAATTAATATTTTATTATTATTATTATTATTATTATTATTATTATACTTATACAGTGGTAACCCTGCTTACGAGCAACCCTACTAACGAGTATTCCAGGTAACGAGTTGAGATCTCAGAATATTTTTGTTCCAGGTAACGAGTAAAATTCCAGCTAACGAGTAGCGTAAATTTCTTCAAGTATGCCAAAACGCTAGGGGTGCTGCAGTCGTAGCATCTCCTAGATGCTACCGTAGAAGATGAGGTCAGTCAATACCTTTGACCGCTGTCAAGTAAAAGTGAAAGTGCCTGTTGAAAGTGACGCTAAGGTAGCAAAAGGTAGTGAACAAGAAAGTTAGATACATTTTACTTTTACTTTTCATATGATAAGTGTAACCATGGAGCCGCCAGCCTACACGAGCACCGTCGGTCTCCCTCTCATTAGCGGCCAGCCTACACAAGTGTCGTCATCTTGTTTATTTTTTTTTAAACCCATATAAACACATTATTTAGCATATTAAAGTATACTGTATATTGGCTGGCTGACACGGATTAATCAGTTTTACATGTATTCTTATGGGGAAAATGCATCCAGCTAATGAGCATTCCAGCTAACGAGCTCAGCTCCTGCACGGATTAAACTCGTAAGTAGGGTTACCACTGTATAGCGCCTTTCTTGATACCCAAAGACGCTTAATTCCAATAGCCAATTCACCCGATCTCCATGTTTTTGGACTGTGGGAAGAAACCGGAGTCCCCGGTGGAAACCCACACATGGAACATGGAAACTTCGCTCAGATGGAGGCTTGAACCCAAGCCCTCAGCGCTAAGAGGCGAACGTGCTAACCGCTAAGCCACCGTGCTTCCCATTTTAGGCTTTACAGAGACTCACATCAGTGCAAGAACATAATTTTTTTGGCATTTTCTTTTAGTTTTAAACACAAAATCTTACACTGTGTAGCTTTAATTTAAAGAGATCTTATTCAAAGCCATTCTGGAGTATTTCTATTGATCCATTACTCATTAAATGTTCAATACAAAGGACAGTTGCCATGTTCATATGACATAAAAAGCTGCAAGGTTTTAATAAAGATAGCACCAATATTTTATACTTCTTCTACTGATTGGCATTTGAATCAGTTAAATGTATAACATAACTACCTTGATGAAAGCTTCAGCATAAAAGCATGTACAAATCATTGTGCATATGGCTGGAAATGAGCTAGGAGCAAAGCAATCTGCTATGGTATTTCTCCTGGTTTTCAGCACGTAACCTCATTTAGCTTCCTGTAAAACTCCCATCCGATAAGAGAAGACGCTGCTTTTCCATTTGCATACAGTGTGAAGCAAGCGCGCTATCATATGATTACCCAGGGTAATTAAAACAGATGTAACTCGAACTCTTCCTTAAGTACCGATAATTAATATGTAATTATGCACTCATTTATACACAAGTTAACACGTCTAGAGGAGGCAGACGTCTCCGGTTCCAATTACTGTCATTAACCAAAAAACTGCTTCTCATTTGAGGTATCAAAACAAAGATTTCTTGAAAGAATAAAGGATAAAGCCAGTTGTTGTTTTGGCTGGAGAGTTTAATCAATATTTCAAAAGCACTACATCATATATGAAGAGCAGCTAAGCTCCCTTTTTAGACTATATCAGAGGTCAGGCACTTGCTCATCATTCACTACCTCTCTGGAGTGGGGTTGGTGGTAGTGTTCACAACTGGAAGTGAATAGTGAAAAAAGTAGCTTGTTTTCATTTAGACTGTAAAAGATGGGTGGAATTGGAATAAACTACTCAGACAGAAAAAAAGATGCCATCTAATCATCAATGACATCTGTATCCAGATGCCTACGCTGATGCATGTGAAGCCATCACCACTTATCCAACTGCTGTTGATACATCATCACTGAACAGCCAACATGCTCAGAGGAAAGCACATGATCCCCAGCTCTGATGCATTGGCTGACAGACACCTGAGCCAGCGAACTTTGCATGGTAGTAGTGATGGGGAGAGAGCGCCATCTACCCACCTGGAGAAAGTGCAAAGATGGCAACAGAATGACTGGGATCTCATGATCCTCTGATCATAGTGTCAGTGCCTTAGACTGCTGAGCTACTCGGGGCCATATACAGTACATACTGTGATTTTTTTGTCTATTATCCACAAAACATATATATATATATATATATATATATATATATATATATATATATATATATATATATATATATATATATATATATATATATATATATTTTTTTTTTTTTTTTGATCAGAACAGCCATGACCTAAAGGTTAGAGAAGCTGGTTTGTTACAGAAGGGTACCTAGTTTGATGCCCTGAACAACAGAGGCACGGTGGCTTAGTGGTTCGCCTCTCAGTGCTGAGGTCTTGGGTTCGAGTCCACATCTGAACAGAGTTTCCATGTTCTCCCCGTGTCTGCGTGGGTTTCCTCCGGCGACTCCGGTTTCCTCCCACAGTCCAAAAACATGGAGATCAGGGGGATTGGATACTCTAAAAAAATTACCCTGGTGTGTGTATATATGTGTAGTATATATGGTTGGCACTCTGTCCTGGGTGATACCCCTAGTGCTCGATGCAGTCCTCCAGGTGGACGGTCGCTTCCAGTTGAGAGTACGCTGTGCGCGACTGGCTGTCGCTTCTCACTGGAGTGTGTGTATATGAAGTGTGTCGATTGTAAAGCGTCCTTGGGTGTCTAGAAAGGTGCTATATAAGTGTAATGTGTATGTATGTAACAGGACACATGGTACAACATTCCTGCTTAGTGCATCCAGCATCTTGCAGCATCCACATTTAGACAAATTCATGCAGTTCTGAAAGTCACAAAAGGCTTAAAACGGTACTAGATAGGGTACCTACTTAACTGGCAACTCAGTAAAGCTCTTGCTTTAAGCTACAAATCAGAAAAAATGTCAGAAATGTCTTCACAATGTAAAACACTACTTTTACTCCTCACTCTCCTGCTCATATAAAGTGAATTTTGGCAAT
The DNA here is from genome assembly GCA_036984385.1 of Crenuchus spilurus. Classification (NCBI taxonomy): domain Eukaryota; kingdom Metazoa; phylum Chordata; class Actinopteri; order Characiformes; family Crenuchidae; genus Crenuchus; species Crenuchus spilurus. Next base: position 10,243 of record BRDA01037336.1, on the reverse strand, counting down.
ATGGTCTTTTCATTCTGCATGACATAACAAAATTACACGAGTAACCTTCCCTCTTCTGAAGAAGAAACAGCAAGTCTCCATGTGCTCCTGCTCGAGGTCTGTCTTTCTCATTTTCACTCTCTCTCTCTACCTCACTCTCGCTTGCATAGGAATGGCATTGTTAGGCCGGACCCCTACGGCGTAGAGGGATACACAGCAGCGGCTGTGGTGCAAGCTCCTCAGCAGGCATCTCTCTCACTCATAAAAGAAGAGATCACCTTGTGCAGCTGCATCGGCCTGCTCCTCCGTCGTTAGCGCCAAAGTGAGCCTGATCAGCAGCTAGCCTGACATCTCCATTCAGCTGCCACCTGCTAGCTGTCAATCACAGTCAGACGGCTGGGCGGGGAGGCGTCCTGGGGCTATTGACAAAGCTGTCGGCACAGAGCTGAAATGTGCCCATCACATCACCTCCCCCCGTCTTTCTTTCCATCTCTCCATCACTGGCATCACCTACCCAAGGGCACAGGAAAAAGACTCAAGCTCATTCAGAGCATCAGGATGACTCAGTGGCAGCTGGGAGCGTGCCTTTCTTTTCGACGCATTATGACTATTCAGTTTTTTTTTTATTTTGGCTGCCCGTCTCAAAGGCCTTCGGGCTTGTGTATCAACATCCATCAGCATGGTCCAACGCATGCTGACATGTCAGTCAAACAGAGAAACGCGCACAAATGTCGGTGAGAGGTTTACCTCAAGGCTGCCTATGTGAAGAACAGAGACGTTTGCCTTTTCAGAGGCAACGAAACAACAAAACAACAAATTACTGCCAATTTACAAAATGTATATCATTTTTGGAACTTACATGTTTGTATATAAGGCATAGTATTATAGTGCATGCACTTGTATACAATTCACATGTTGTTTTCAGTTTTTTCCAGCACAATGTTTTACAAATTCAAACTGTAATAACATATCTTAGAGTTTTTAGACATTCAAAGTGCTTCAACATTTGAGGCAGACATTAGCCGTGACATAGGTGGCCAGATGTCCTGTGTTGTGCTTGTTTTGGCTAACAGAATGTGCTGGCTGTTGCCACTTCTACCACATGCTCACCTAGTTTTTAGAGAAAAAGTCAACCAGAGGAATCTGACCTCTGCATTAAACCCCTCCATTCAGTGAAAGAAACATGAACACACTAGTGAACACACTAGAGGGCAGTGAGAACATGTGCCCAAAGTGGTGTGCAGCACTATCCCTAAGCACCAGGGCACAGCTGCCCCAAAAACTTGTCATGAATTGATCTACAACATACATGATTATTTCATAGATAAAAAACATTGTATTAATGATCTACTGACCACTGAACTGAAAATGTCCCCCAGTTTTAGCTATTAGGCAGGGACGTGGAAGGAGACCCAAGCTCATTTTGAGAAATGTCTTTTCTACATACATAGTTATATCATGTGCTGCATTCACTGCCAGCCTAAAAATGTAGACATTTGAGCTTTTTGTGTTGTAAAATTAAAATTATAACTACTGTATAACGTATAACTCTAAATGCTAGATCTTTTTTTACTACTATAGTTTAATAACTATACTAAAACTATAAACTATAGTAAATAAACTTAAATTTTATATATATATATATATATATATATATATTTTTTTTTTTTTTTTTTTTTTTTTTTTTTTTTTTAATTTAATTATTAATATTTAATTTATTATTATCTAGTGTTTTAAAGGATATGTAAATTAATCCTCATCTGAGTTTGCAGATGGCTATTTTAGTTTGTAACAATTAGTTTGAAAGGAAAGTATGTTTTTGGACATTTTTAAGTTGGTGCTTTTATGTGATGCCTAAATAAGATGGTGATTTTGCAGTTCTGAGAAAGTAACTTGCTAACTGAGTTGTCTTTTTAATAGATAATTTCTTATTTTTACTTAAAATTTTTAATGTTATGATCTGCTTTTACTGCGTTTTTAAATTATCAATACTTTTACTTGAGTAATATTTTGTATTTAACTGAGATATAACAATACTTCTAATGACAATACTTGTACTTGAAAGTTTTTGGCTACTCTACCCACCTCTGTGGCAATCATGACCTTCATCAGATGGAAGTCAAAATATTTTTTTAGACATAGGTAGAACAACTACACAGGTAACACCGTTGAACTTTACGGAGAGGAGGAGATGCTAAAAGGTGGGAAATTTAGCCAAGATATCTGTTTCTGACCCCAGAAAATCTAGATCTCAGTTTTACTCCTCATCCCAAAGGCAGTATCATTTATACAGTACAGTGCCTCCTGTTGCACCTTCCAGCAGCCATCAATTGTTTTCTTTGGACGTCTTCCATCCAAGTACTATCCAGACCCAAACCTGCTTAGCTTCAGTAGATATGTATGATGTGTTATGCACTTGCTCTTCCATTTATAAATACAAATGTGATACTGACAGCATAAAATTCACATTTTCAATACTTTCTACAATGGAGAAATAAATAAACAAAAAAGATCCATTCTAGTATGCCACGGAGAGCCTACAAGCTATATTAGGAAACTGATACACTTATGAAATGAAAGCTATAATAAGTTAAATATGAAAAAAAGTTCAAGTATCAAAAGATTTTAAATAAATTTTTGCATTATTGGGCTTAGCTTTTTAGCTGCTAAAATAAGACCTGCTTTTATTTTCTTATCTCTAGCTCACCCACTGGAATGATACAAAAGAAACATAAAAAAAGAAGAAAAAAAAGAAAAAAAAAACATGCTAGCTTTTCTTGCTTTCACCATTATGATATGACACACAAGCAGAGACATGGGCACCTTAATCACCCACTGTTTTAATAGGCCTTTAATAATGCATAGGCTCAAAACAGAACACCTGTTGCTAAGATGTGCTGATGCAAATATCAAGGGGATTAATTAAAAGTCAATTATATTAATTTGGCTTTTGAAGGGTGATGGTGCGAGATAAAGTGTGATTCTGTGAACACTGATACCCTAGCTCTTGATTTTTAATGCGGTTTTATCAGAGTCCATTAAAACGACTCGCACGCTCACCCCACACTGTTTAGATGCCATTCTATGTAAATTTAATGAGCATTTGAGTTTCATCTTTTAATGTGCATATCTCTGTCTTATGCATAATTGAAAAAATGCTAATAACTAAAATGTTTGTTTCCCTGGCCCCTGTTCGTGGGATGGCATCATAAACCAGATACAAGAGTCACTGTTCTATGTCATGACTGGGTACTGACTTTAAATAGATGGATACAACATTGCATTCTTATTGGCCAAGCACATATTGAGAAAGATTTTTTGTTAAAATTGGAAGAACACGTAGACAAGGCAAAGTCCATAGAATTCCAAAATGGCAAAAATAATTCCAAAAGTTAATGTATTATAATAAAAAGCAGGCAAATGACCAATACATCTAGATAGAAGGCACAAAGTTAACTGTGAAAGAGTGAGTGATAAAGTCATCTTCAGTTCTACAGAGCCATCTGGCTCCTCTGGTTCTGTCCAGCTTGGATGCATAGTTCTATTTATGAATGACTGATGGGCAGAGCTAATATGCCACTTTCTATTTTGTACTGCCATATATTTGTCTTTTAAATATTCTGGTCTAATTACTAGGGCTTTTAGCAAAAACTGCTTGACTGAAGGAGGCAAGATTGACCATAATCTTAAAAAAAAGAATATTGGAGAGAGTATTTAGTCATGTGTGCAACCATTTGTGCGATTATTTGTATTCAGGCCTCCAATTAATGCAATTCAACATGGACTTTGAACAGTGCATTTGCTTCAGATGGGGTGGACTGCAGCCAGTTGGTGCAGAGACCCAGGCAATGCTACAGCCAGGAACTCAAGGCTGGGTTTGAAAGGAGGAAGCAACAAGAAGCATGCGGACACATGTGTAGGCGGTGTAGCGAGGCAGGAGGCCAGTTGGAGTCTGGCTGTGAGACAGTATTTAAGAAGAACTTTGCCCTCTGTGAAAGAGCCTCAGTGGGACGCTTGACCTCAGAGCTCTAAAGGAGAGCTGGCACATTTGGCGTTTAGTCCCACATCGCTCTGCAGCGAAACCCCCTTCTGCCAGCTCAATCCTCTACGGGCCTGGAGTCCTGCTCAGCTATGTACTCTCTCGCTCTCTCTCTATTGCTCCCTCTCTTCTCCTTCCCAAACTGACCTGCTTCTTCTACTCCCCACAGACATGCTCTCTCCAGTGTTACTGCCTCAGAGAGCTAAATCTGCATACTCCCAACACTGCTGCCTGAAGGACACTTACAAACATGCAATGCACACAATATCACACATTTGACATACATTTCATATGCAAGTGTGTATTAGAAAATCAAAACAAATTCAGGGCTCGCCTGTCAAATATATGTCCACAGATGCTATCGTCAAATCTCAGTTAAATACATGTGCACATAAGTGCTAGAACACACTAATAACCATCACCCTGCTTAATACATACAGGCTGTTGAGCTAGATAACTCACATTCTCTGACTAAAAAGCAGGATCATTTAGTATTAACAGTAAAAGCAAGTGGAATTCATACAAATTAATTCCCTAGTATCTGATGTAGTCTGACATAGCTTGACATTTTTACAAATTACATCTATAATGTTTTTTTCCAAAGTGTTACACACGCTTCTATTCAGCACAAACTCAGCAACAACAGTGTCAAAACAGTAAGAGTGTCATAAATCTATATTATGATTAAATCTGCTCTAAACTTAGACTTTACAAAAACCTGTTTTCAGATGTGCTGATATATTGTGAAAAAAAAACACTCTAAACATTTCTAGACAAGACTTTTGAGCTCAGAACTGAATAAACAGAGGTGTTACCTACATACTGTTCATTACAGTTTTTAGACAATGTATGTGGTTTTATTTAAAGCTTAACTAATGTAAGGCGACATTCTGTTTTCCTCAGCCACTAACCCTACAATGAATATTCATGAGATAGGTGTGAACAATCAGGTGAGAGCTCTTTTGTTCATGTTCACATTCCACCAATTCCAAGCCGCTGGAACCCACAAATGGAATGTCCGAAATTACCATGTCATTTTCATATGAATGAGAGAACGCATATTTTGGTGGGAAAATAAAGCGCAGGTGTCTGAGATGCTCTCACAAATGTGTCTCTGCTTATTTAAGCTCCTCTCACAAGAATCTAAAAATATATTTTGATTCATGTTATACATATTTGAAAAGGAGACCCTTTAAGATTTTCGGAGTATGTTTTGTTATGTTTTGGGGTATACTCTTGCATAGTAAGTGTTTGCAGTATTTCGTTAATATGCTGCCAGTGGGAGAGTCAAGATGAGTTATTTTACATGTAATGGAAACTCATATACAGCTGTAAAAATCTACCACTCCAAATGGTCAGGATCTCCAGACCTGAACCACACTGAAAAACTTTGGAATATAATCAAAAGGACAATAAAGCCATCAAACGCCATCAAAGGCCAGGCTGCTTGACTTTTTGAGCCAGGAGTGGCAAAAAGTAAAGACTAGTGTGTATTAACAAATCAGGCTTATTTAACCAAATACTGATTTCTGAACCCTTTCAACAGAAGAATTTTATTCAAAATTAATAAAGTCTGAAAACACAGCTTCTTTTTCTTTTTGACCAGTTATGATTTATTACAAATAAATGCCCCAAGTGAACAATGTTTTATTTGGAATTTGGGAGAAATGTTGTCAGTAGCTTATAGAATAAAACTGAAAAACTGATTTTTGTCTCAAAGTCATTTAAAATGAGAGAAAGTTATACTTTGCAGTGATCTCTTCATTTTTTTTTCCAAAGCTGTACATACAAATGTACGCAAAATCACAGTTGGAATTTACATTCAGTTATTGTATAACACAAATTTAATTAATATTCAGTATTTACTTCAATGTAACAAAGATGCAATGGCCAAATCAGTTTTGAATACATGTCCACACAACTGCTAGAAAACAGCCATTATATTTGGCACACAGGCAGCTAAAAACAAAAGCTAGCAGATAAACAAGATCAAAAAATCAAGAACCAAAGGAAATAGCTTAATACAATAGTTTTGCTTTGACTTACTTGTTAAACTCCCACACAAATAACAATATAGCATTATTATCCATCACACCTGGGCTAAGAAACAGACATTCAGGCAGCTAAAAATAACACTTCACACATTATTAGGTTAAACAATTATTTAACAAAATCAAGAACAATTCAAGTCAAAAAATGCCTAATTAGTTGGTATCTACTGACTTACGGATACACACATACACACTCACCACACATACACACACACAATCACATATAACATGCATTTCCCATAAAACGTTTAAGTCAAATCCTTCCCTATGGACAATGTTGAAAGTCGACACAATGGCTAGACAGCTTTATAAGCCATCATACCCTGACAATCCAGTTTTTTTCTGAAACAGTCATTTAAACTGCCATAAAAAAACAAACCTTACAGGTTTACTAGCTAGTTGAAATGCAGCAAATCAAGAGTAAATACAATGTAAATAACCTAATTACGTAGTTTCCCCTTGGCTTACAGTACAGCATCAGTGATGTGGACAGATGAGTTTTAATCCCACATACAGCTGAATATCAACTTCTGTTGAATTCAGTTCCACAGCTGTGAAGCTTGTTGATTAGCATATTGCTTTCGGGCAAAGGAAAAGCTCGTCTGAAAATCGCCTCATGTTACTTTTTATTTGTTAGATGATTGATGAGCAGATCAGTGAAAAACGTCTGTTAATAATTTATTCTATTGTCTGAATGTTGTTTGTTGTGTTACAGGACTCCCAACAGAACAGGTTGAGCTCAGAAATACCCTCAGAGGTATTCCAATTACAAGGTATTGAAAGGAAAGAAGGTAATCACACAGTCATTGAAATTGACAATCATTATTGAAGCCTATTGGAATACAGTAGTGTTCAGTGTGTATGTCACTCCAATAGAACAATTATATATATATTCAAATTTTATAACCATGATGTCAATACTTAATTCAGGATCCATTTATTGTTAATTTAGCAGTAAAAAGTGCCCTTATATCCTCAAGTTCTTTTGCTGGTAAAACAAAGGCATTGGTGATAGAAATAATTTATAGGCCTATGCAAAATTCATTGTTATTGTTTGCCCTAGTTATTGTGCAATTCAATTATTGTCTTCTTTTTCAGGGAAATGTTGTCCCAGTTATCATTCTTTTGCCCGGATTTCATCGGCGTGCCCATGACTTGCTACTAATTTCATGAAAGCAGAGTAAGTTCATCACTCATCAACGCATTAGTGAGCATCACCCCACATGTTCATCTGAAACATTTTCATTGTTTTTTTCAGTGTTTTTCTAGTTTACTGAGTGCACCAGAAACAGACCTCTCTGGCCACATTTCCATATGCCAAGAACATGTCATGGGACCATACCCAGACTTATGAATGGAACCAAGTGCAGAGCAGACAGAGCTTCACAAAAAAAAGGCTCGAGAAACACCCAAATAGTAAAGCTCAAAACAAGCTAAAACACATCACACTAAAGCGATGGTGCACACGCTACCATCCGAAAACAGGTGCGGAAACAAATAGCGGCCGAGAACGTCGAGAACGGGTGTACAAAACAAAGGCTGCCAGCTGGACCACACCAGCACTCTCTAAAACAGACCGTAAACCTGTAAGAGTGATGTTAAATGTTCATTTATCCATGTCATTAGTCTTTTGTGTTTATTTCTCATTGTGTTCTGTGTGTAAAAATAATAGTTATTCTATATAAAATTTATTTTTGTTAATATTTTTAGTGTGGAACAGATTCATTGGATTTACATTATTTCTTATGGGAAATATTGCTTCAGTTATCGTTCATTAAAAAGTTGGAATTACATTATCTGGTTATCTAGCTATACAAGAAGATGATCTAGCTATACAAGAAGATGAGTTCAAGTTGAAAGAAATTCAATATATTGTGAAGAATCATGCTATTTTAAAGTTTTACAGAAAACTGGCTTAAGTTAAGGACGTTTAATTTAACTTAAATTAAGCTAAATAAAAACTACATATTTAAAATTTATTCCATATTATCATGTAAAGACTTACAAATTGGAAAATGTATCAACATTCATTACATTTTAAATGTTTAAAAGCTTTTCATTACAGCTTTTAAATGTTATGGTAACAAATTCTGTAAATGTTAATATTACCTCAGCTGACTGGATGGAAATGTGGGTTCTAACAAAGTAATATATAATCAATTAAATCCACAATAATACCATATAATTAAAAAGTTCTCATCCGTTTTACCTGAACTACAGACAGTGTGACCGCTGTACTGTGCAGCAGGAGTGTGGTGTTCTGGTCTCTCCAGCAGTGGCTGCTCGGGCATCGTGGTGACCAGGATAATGGGCCAGGGAGGGCTGTGATTATGACAGGGGAGGGGCCAGGAAAACACTTCCTCCAGCAGCGACATCATTTTTATTATCGCCGCCCATCAGAGGTCCTTGAGAAACATGTACTTTCAGCCCAGGCAATCATTCATCTGTAGCCCTTGCTCAGAGCTGAGAGAGAGAGAGAGAGAGAGAGAGAGAGAGAGAGAGAGAATATCGACTGATACCCTTCAGCAGTAAGGGGAAGTGGAGGAGAGAGAGGCTGAGAGACAGAGAGTAAAAGACAGAGAGATAAAACAAAAAAATGATTAGCTGTGAAGAGGAGGGCTCTATAGCTTCTTCCCATTTAAGCCGCCAATCACTCTTAGCTCTGTTACAGTAATAAACATAACACATTTTAACAAATCTCGCTTCAAAACCTACTCTTAAAATGAAATGCTTCTGGTCTTGGATGCAGATTGTTGGAAAAAGTGTTGATTGACATGCTAAAGGTTTTTGGTATTATTTACATTTTAGTATTTTTATTATTTGGTCACATTAGAAAACAATAGACGATGGCCTTCTATGTGCTGTAATTGTTGTGTACACCACATTTTATGTATTGCTAAACATTAAGTGTGCATTAAAATGTGCTTCAGTAAACGATGTTTTTCATGTAGAAAATCAACTATGGATCACAAACGTTATGTTTGCTCTGTGGAGGTAATTTAAACCCTCCCGTACAGAATAAAAGTACAAATTTTATATGTAAATGATCAATATTTTTAGATATTGCATATAATCATGTAAAAATGTGATTGTGTTAAACTGTGAATCACATCCATATGATGTTCAAGTTTAAGAGGTTTTTATTGTCGTGTCTGCTGTATACAGTATATTATACAACAGTTAGTTCCGACCTCACAATCTGATTGGTTGAGAAGTATTCTAACCGTGCTGATATACCTGATAACAGCACGGCCTTCTCACACTAAAGCTGTATCACTCCGCGGACACGTTGCCTAGTAACGGCATATATACACAAACATTTTTGTATCTGTGCTTATACAACCTGTAGAAATGGATCAAATGGATGCCTTTAACATAACATTTGACCTGCAACCAGTTTGGACAGACTCTGAAGAAGAGTCCTGCATCAAATTCTGAACCTACGAACACCACGAAAACTGTTAGGTCGACTACAATGACGGCAGATCAACTGAACGAGCTGGAACTGGCTCGAAATGAGCAAAATACAATTCGACAAACAAAGTGGGCTACAAAGTGCTTCACGGACTGGCGTTCATGGTGTTAGCCTGTATAAACTATACGCCGTATTGTAGCCTTTGAGACAGGCCAGGGAACTGTTAGTTAGACTTTTTGGAACGACTTTTTGGCGGAAGGCCGTATTAAAGCATATTCGTTATGAATTTCTTGAGGTTCTTTGATTTCTTTTTTTTTTTCATTAATTCTTTTACAATAAATACAGAACACTGCTTGTCTAACTAGACTAAGACCTTACAGGATGATGGACAAATGAGTTTTGGTCAGTACCTGGTACTAAGTGATATATAACAGCAGAATTTTTTTAGTACAATGTGCCAATATTGCAATGATTATGTAGGCAATTGCTGTGCAAATGTGCACTTTTAACCCATGCATTAGACTAGTGAACACACTAGGATGTGAGAACATGTGCACGATGCGGTGCGCAGCTCTATACACGGAGCTCTGGGAGCAGTTGGCGGTTAGGTACCTTGCTCATGACCTTTGGGTCAAAAGACCAGATCCCTAACCACCAGGCCACAACTGCCCCAAACAAGTATAACAAGTTACAAGCATTTCATGGTTAAAATTTTGGTTTTGTGGGCCCCGAGTGGCTCAGCGGGCTAAGATGCTGACA
>BRDA01037333.1:0-15294 GCA_036984385.1 Crenuchus spilurus | reverse complement strand
TATATATATATATATATATATAATCACTAACCAAAGGCAACATTTGTTTATACAATATAATTGGCCTTAGGTTCTCGTGGGAAACTTGGCAGTGCCCAGTCTAAAAAACAGTTTTATTGTAATCATGACACGTCTCCTCTCTCGTGAAAGGGACAAATGCCAGCTTTGTAGTGAGAATGACTGAATCAGCGCCACCTGTTGATAGTGGTGAGGACTGCAGGATGGATTTGACCAAATCGAACAGACTGAAACTGAAATTATCACATAAATAATATTTTCACAAATTATTGTATAACTATTTGATATTTAGAGTTCTTTAGCTTAGCAATGAAATTGTGAGCTTGCTGACAAATTCCCAAGTGCACTAAAACTAGGTATCACATACTGAATATGGTTTAGGACTTACTGTGAGCTTGAAAAAAATCTAGAATTACTTTTAGCAATGTTGAGCATCATAAATATTCTGGGCCAAGATTCAGGAAAGTGTTTTAAGAATCTTAAGGGAATAATGGAGATTATATTAAGATAATCTTAAAGAAAAAATGAAGATTTTCATAAGGGAACATTTGAGAACATTGTATATGAACTTCTGAATGTTTGTTTAATAACCCTTGCAGGTTTTTAAATAGGAAAGATTCCTTGAATCTTATTCCTTGAATCTTGCCACAGATCCAAAAACAATTTTCAAAGGCAGCAGCGTTCAGAAATGTTTGTCTGAAATATATATATATAATTACTTTTTTTGCCAATGTGATTGCATCTGTGAAGTGAAACACACACACAAGGCTGGGAGAACATAGTGGGCATCCCTGTCTACAGTGCCCAGGGAGTAGTTGGGGATTAGGGGCTTTATTCATGGGCACTTCAGTCATGACCTGCCCCAGGATCAAACCTGTGACCTTCTGGTCCCAGGGCCAGATCTCTAATCACCAGGCCACAACTGCCTTGTATTTGTTTGCATCCACTAGTCTGTGACACCTTCATTAACATCTGAGTTTTGAGAGGCTTCAAAGTTTGGTGATAATTTTACAGAATCAGCTAGGACATTTAGGTGACAACTGAATTCTAGTGTTTGTTAGCATCATGAGCATCTAGTAACTACATAATTATCTATCTGTATAAAACACTACACAATCTAGTAACCATAAAAATTACAAACCGGATTCCAAAAAAGTTGGGACACTAAACAAATTGTGAATAAAAACTGAATGCAATGATGTGGAGATGGCAAATGTTAATATTTTATTCATAATAGAACATAGATGACAGATCAAAAGTTTAATCAGAGTAAATGTAACATTTTAAAGGAGAAATATGTTGATTCAAAATTTCACAGCGTCAACAAATCCCAAAAAAGTTGGGACAAAGTAGCAATAAGTGGCTGGAAAAAGGAAATTGAGCATATAACAAACAGCTGGAAGACCAATTAACACTAATTAGGTCAATTGACAACATGATTGGGTATAAAAAGAGCTTCTCAGAGTGTCAGTGTCTCTCTGAAGCCAAGATGGTAAGATGATCACCAATTCCACCATTGTTGCTCATAAAGATAGTGCAGCAATACCAGAATGGTGTTACCCAGCGTAAAATAGCAAATACTTTTAAGTTATCATCATCAACCGTGCATAACATCATCAAAAGATTCAGAGAATCTGCAACAATCGCTGTGTGTAAGGGTCAAGGCCGTAAAACTCTACTTGATGCTCGTGATCTCCGGGCCTTTAAACGTCACTGCACCTCAATGCCACTGTCAAGGAAATAACAGAATGGGCTCAGGAATACTTCCAGAAAGCATTGTCAGTGAACACAATCCACCGTGCCATCCGCCGTTGCCAGCTGAAACTCTACAGTGCAAAGAAGAAGCCATTTCTAAGCAAGCTCCACAAGCTCAGACGTTTGCACCGGGCCAGGGGTCTTTTAAAATGGAGTGTGGCAAAATGGAAGACTGTTCTGTGGTCAGATGAGTCATGATTTGAAGTTCTTTATGGAACACTGGAACGCCATGTCATCCGGACCAGAGAGGACAAGGACAACCCAAGTTGTTATCAACACTCCGTTCAGAAGCCTGCATCAATGATGGTATGGGGTTGCATGAGTGCTTGTGGCATGGGCAGCTTGCATGCCTGGAAAGGCAGCATTAATGCAGAGAACTATGTTCAGGTTCTAGAACAACATATGCTCCCATCTAGACGTCATCTCTTTCAGGGAAGACCCTGCAGGATGCCACACGGTGGTAAAAATGGCCTTGTCCCAACATTTTTGGGATTTGTTGACGCCATGAAATTTTTAAACAACATATTTTTCCCTTAAAATGATACATTCTCTCAGTTTAAACTTTTGATCTGTGATTTAATAAAATATTAGATGTTGGCACCTCCACATCATTGCATTCAGTTTTTATTCACAATTTGTTTAGTGTCCCAACTTTTTTGTAATCCAGTTTGTAGACTCCAAACATGTATTAGATGATCACCAACTGAGATAAATGGAAAAATGTGTAAACATGACTGTTGAGTAAAGTTTTAGTGATTCAGGCTTAGAATACCTGCAGTACTTAATTATGTACTGATGTAATAATAAATTAAACACCAGGGACAGTTTGAAAGATCTTTGAAAGGTCAAACCTTTTGAGTTTTTGTTTTGTAACTGTAGGTTCTCGTGGGAACACTCACACTGGCCTGTGTAAAGTGAGAGCCATCACACTTCTCCAAGTGCAAATCTGTTCTTATTATGATCTTTCAGACACATTGTGTTCACACTGAATGTGCCAACAGAAGAGGACAAACAGTGGAGAAATTCAGTTCCCTTAGTCCTGAGAGTGAACTTGATAACGTTATAGAACAGACTGTGGTGGCTACTATTATAACATAACTTATCAGATAATAATAATAATCAGTAATAATTTATCAGATAACATAACCCTGGACCAGCTGCCCACCAACAACCAAATACTGTGACCTGCTCCTGATGCCCTACACTACTGGCCACATTGAAGTTTATATGGACTTTGCTGGCTGGTATCATTACTACCATTATCATCATTATTACTGTCACCATATCAGTTCACCTGAACATTACAACAATATCTTATGATTATGATTTATCACAAACTTATAATTAGTTCACCAGAGGAGGTTGGGTCCCCCATGTGAGTCTGGTTCCTCTCAAGGTTTCTTCATCCAGCTCTGAGGGAGTTTCTTCTTTTATGAAGAAGTGTTCTCTTTTATGCTGTGGTGTGTTGGGGAGGTAGCATTAACAAGAGAGACACAGGACGGCTTGACAGGCTGGAGAGGAAAGCAGGTTCTGTGCTGGGTAACATGGGCGGCACGGTGGCTTAGTGGTTAGCACGTTCGCCTCTCAGCGCTGAGGTCTTGGGTTCGAGTCCGCATCTGAGCGGAGTTTCCATGTTCTCCCCGTGTCTGCGTGGGTTTCCTCCGGGGTCTCTGGTTTCCTCCCACAGTCCAAAAACATGGAGATCAGGTGAATTTACAGTAAATCTATTTTTTTGTCAACAAATTGCTGTGTGAACAGCACAGTAAAAGAATATGTCTGTATAAATTTAATTCCAGTCCAATTTCTTGCAGTCAGCCTCCCACATACAGTCATGTTTAACTTTGTGTTCTGTGTAAGTTTGTATTTTGTATGTAACACATATCCTTTCAATTGATACACCACAGAATATATAGTTTTTTTGTAATCAAGAGCTGACAACATGACTAAGTATTCTGACGGCCTTGTTCATAGGCAATACATTCTGATGGCACTGACTAGTTGATTGACATAAATATTTGCTTTTGAGGCAAAAAAAATTATTTACTTTTGAGGCTTGTTGTGATGAGAATGTAAATATATGATGTGAGAAATGAACCAAATCGACTGAGAAAAACTGTAATTCAATATTACATCTGTTCTTACATTCTTATATTCTTAGCTGAATATTATGTCGGCCATATTAGAACAGGAAGCGAAGTTTTTTGTGATATTTTTACAGAAACAACTGGGCTATTTAGGTGACTTTTGAGTTATAGTGTTTATTAACAATTTTATACTTCAGTCCTAAATTGGAAAAGATAAAATTGGACTCCAAAAATTACTGTAATCTACCAAACTAAGTATTCTGAAATAATGACTAGTTCAGATGACCTTCTAGACTTTCTGAATGCACCTGTTGAGAAAGTTTGTGGTAACCTAAAACAAGAGAGACACTTTATCAGTTTGGCCTGATGCTAATGTGCTGGGGAAGTGTGCTCTCACACGTCCTAACAGGTGTCATCTTCACACCTGTGACTCTACAGGAGAGTGACCAGGTGCAGAAGAGTGTGCCTGAGTAATTCAATTAGGGAGCTATCCAGACGCTCACTTATTTACTTCAATGCTTGGCTGACCATTCCCAAAAGTCAAATTGGAATTTCACTGGAGTTTAGTGTGAAGAAGATCATGAGAAAAATCAACTTCTTATAGGATGAGTGCATGTGTGCTCACACTTTAGGTTACTCCAAACTTTCCCATGAGAATAATCAAAGTAAGCTAGAAAATATAAACTCAACAGGTTCAAGCAGAACGTCTAGAAATAGTCTACATCTGAACTAGTCATCATTTTAGAATATTTGGTCTGATACATTATAGTAACATTTGGAGTATTTTTTTTTTCTTTTTTAGTTCAGAACTGTAGGTTAACATTGCTAACAAACACTATAACTCAGTTGTCGCCTAAATGGCCTAGTTGTTTATGTAAAATCATTCCCAAGACTTTTCTGAAGCCACTTAAAGTTAATCCAGATTTTAATGAAGGTCTTAGGGGGGCAGACGTGGCCTGGTGTGTGACCACACAGGTCATGACTGAAGTGCCCTTGAGCAAGGTTCCTAACCCTCAAGTGCTCCCCGGCCACCATGGATAGGGCTCACCACCCATTTTGGCACATGTTCTCACAACCTTGTGTGTTTGCTAGTTTGTGTGTTTCACTACATGGAGGGGTTGAATGCGGAGGTCAAAATCCATTGTGTGCAAATCAGATTGACAAAAAATTAATAAATAAATAGAAATTAAACTAAATTACATTTAAATTCGTGCATGTGGTTTAGGATACTGTATGACTTACTGTGAACTATAAAAATGAATAAAACCTCATCACTGCAAACACTTCAGACAGCAGGTAGAAGACTGATCTTAGATTAATTTTCTCTATTGCACTTAAACTGATTCTAGATCAGCATTTCCTGCTCTAAGATGACCCATACAGCATTCAGCTATACACGTTTTTGTTATTTTTTATAGACACAAGTAAGTGAGAGAAGTTCAGTAGCTATATCTGGGTGACTACTGATTCCTTCATATTCATGGTGCTCTTCATTATTAAAACTGATTGTAGATCAGAACTTCCTCTATGATAGTAGATGCAGTATTCAGATACACAAGTTTTTGTTCTTTTTTAAAGCTCACAGTACTTCTTTAGGTTCAGATGTAATAGTAAATTAAACAACAGGGACAGTGTGCAAGACCTTCTAATGAAACCTTGTTTCTGTACTTTACATGATCTTGTAGGTTCTCGTGGGAACACTCACACTAGCCTGAGTAAAGTGAGAACCCTCACACTCCTCCAAGTGCAAATCTGTTCTTATGATCTTTTTGACACTCTTTTGTTAACACTGAATGAGCCATGGGAAAAGGACAAACGGTGGTGAAATTCACCTCCTTTCATCCCGAGAGTGAATGTAACAGCGCCTTTTACAAGTACTGACTAGATTGTTTTACTATTACAGTATTATAATATATAGTTAGCTATTATTCCAATCTATCCAATCTATCTGACAAAATATGCTGAAATTATGACTAGGTCAGATTTTCCTCTAGACTTTCTGTGTTTATATTTTCTAGCTGAATTTGATAATTCTCACTGAAAAGTTTGTAGTGAACTGAAGTGTGAGCACACACACTCCTCCAGTCTTCTTATGTTTATCTTCACCACAAATGCCAGTGAAGAAGTTTCCAATTTGACTGCTGGGAATGATCATTTAAACACTGAAGTACATAATGAAGAAAGTAAGCATCTGAATGTAGCAGACACATGGCACACTCTTCTCCACCTGGTCACTGTCCTGCAGAGAGTGTGAAGATGTCATCTGTTAGTAGGTGTGAGAGCACACTTCACCAGCACATTAGCATCAGGCCAAACTGATACAGACCAAACACCGTGTTTTCCATGAGAATAGCTAGAAAATGTAAACACAGGTTCAACCTGAAAGCCAAAAAGAACATCTGAACTAGTCATTGTTTCAGAATATTAAATCTAACAGATTATAATAATAGTTATATGTTATAGGAATAGAACAGTCTGTCCCATTACCTGCAGAAGGCGCTATCGCCTGCAGGATGAAGTGAGAGGAATTTCTTCAGGGTTTGTCCTCTTCTAGTGGCACATTCAGTGTGAACAAAACGTGTCAGAAAGATCATAATAAGAACAGATTTGCACTAGGAGGAGTGTGAGAGCTCTCACTTTACAGAGGCCAGTGTGACTGTTCCCACGAGAACCTATGAAATAATTCAGAGAACAGAAACTCAGAAGGTTTGACCTGAAGTTCTATCAAGCTGTCCCTGCTCTTTAGTTCACTATTACATCTGTACCTCAATATACTGCAGGTATTCTAAGCCTAAATCACTCAAACCATGATTCACTGAATTGTCATATTGGCACTATTCTATATTTACCTCAGATTTTCATCAGTCAAGATCTGTTTGAAGTCCAAATGTTTCATCTAGTTTAGAACTAGAGGCTAATATTGCTAACACACTCAGTAATTCAATAGACACCTAAATAGCTAGGTTATTTCTGTAAAGGTACACCAACAAATCTAAATCTATACAATGCTCTTCCAGATATTAAGACAGATATTGGTCAAATTTAGCCTGGAGTCCTTACTATAATCAACAGGGGCCATTGATTCTCATTCCCACAATGAAACTGTTTGTCCTTTTCATCTGTCAGCCACAAACCGAACCAACACACAATAAGAACAGTACTGCATCTCACTTGACACAGGGCACCACAAACTTTATGTTTCACCATTAAAATTCAAATCAATGTAGCCTTAGAGCTGGCTATCTAAAAAAATTAAAGAGCTGTTCAAACTGTGGACAAGTGTAACTCATTGTTGAAAGCTTTCCATTATTTTTACTTTGTTTATGAATATATCACCAGTGTAGAAGAAGACTATGAGACAATCATGCTGCTTTAAAACTCATGAAATAGCAATAATATGGCTGTGTTAGTGTATTCTACAGCCATACTATTTGGTGTCAGAAGTGGGATAATGCTGACTGCTTCTACAATCCACAATGGATGACTTCTAATTATAAAATTATAAATGACTGTTGTTGGTATGCAAAAACAAAATATTTTGTTATACAATTGAGGGTCAAGCAAATTAGAACCAAAAATACTGCTTACAAATGAAGTTTGTTTGCAAAAACTTAAATTCACCAAAATGATAACTTAAAAAAAACTTACTTGTTTTACTGAATTTCAATGGAAACATACCTTTCACCTTTCATGTTCTTCCACCAGAAAAGTAGTTTGAGCCGGGCAATTAATCACATTTTGCTTCCAGTTATCATTTAGGCTTCCACCAATAATTAAATAAAGGTAACTGATTCCTATTTGATTGATTTTATTGTTTATATTTGTTTAATGTTCAGAAGGTACTGAACGTCATGTAGAAAGTAATTTGTTCATTGCATTTTATTTGTTTAAATATATTGATTTCTTACATTTAAGTTTGAAACACATCATAAAAAACACATCATAAAAAAAATTCACTGTAAATGTACAATAAAATACTGGCAGCAGTCCTGCCAGTATTTCACTGTTATTTTCGAGGACATCTACTGTTATTCATTTTAACAATATTTCATAGTATATTGAATTACAGTTTACATCATGTTACTGTTTTACAGTGCCTCTATTGTAATTTAGTGTACTATGGAATAACTGTAGAAGCTTTCACAGCAGTTTTACAATATATGCCATGTTACTGTTTATTTACAAATCCTGCTTATAAATTCCACAAAAGTAGATTTCCAGATATACATTCAGTAAAATATTACCGTATATTATTAAACATTCTGAATTACTTGTACAGCTTAATTGATGACAAGCTTTGCTGAACTTCTGGGCATAATATGCTGAGTTTAGATAGCATCATAAACAACATAGCACTGGTTTGAAGGCTGTGACAGTCAGCAGTAAAAAATAAGCTAAAGAAACTGAAATCTGACATAGAACACTTGACTTAAGTGTGGGCTATATCCTCTGTCACACAGATGACAATTGTCTGTAAAACAAATAGAGAAAATTAACAAAATGTCACTGGTAACATATAAAAATATAATCAAGTTAATTATTAAGTCAATTCAGTTCTACAATAAGGATTATAGTTAGCTTGTAAATGAGTCGGTAGCTAGTAATCTTTTACACAGCTGCCAACATTAATTAGCTAGCTACTTTCACAGCTAATGATTATTACTTTTTTTTCTAAATGACGTGTAAGTAGCAAAACAAAACTAATTTCATTAACATGAACAATTACCATCTTAACGATGAACCACATGTGATTAGTCATAACTAAAAAAGATTAAATATTAGCAAACTAGCCAACTCTCACATTCAAAGCTATAACTAACTGTTCAGTACTGATTTTCTTAGCTAGGCAGCTAACATTCCACACACACACACATCAAAACAACTATTTATTTTACTGAAACAGCTTACATTGTGAATGATAAATCATGAACGTCCTGAGAATGTTTGACTAGGTTAACCTGATTAAATTCTATGTTCATTTACTTTTTCAAAGTTGTTGCTGGGCTGAATTGGGCATCACCCTCAATGTGTTTTTCAGTGAAAATAAAAACTGATAACTTGACTGATAAAAAATTGGGAGCTAGGTAATGACCAAATTATGATTTTTGTGATGGGTATGTTTATATCATACAGGTCAACAGGTAACGATTAACATAGTGCTGTTAACATATAAATGTTTAATAAATAGACAAAAGGAAAAACACCCCCTTATATTTCACACCCGCGCGACCATTTATTCTCCAGCGCGTGCCATTACTTTTGATCTTCAGTATTTTTGAGTTCAGCTCACGTGTGTGAAAGTGGTGGAAGCCCGAAAAAAGAGAAACGAGCTCACCATGACGCGGACCAGCGAGTCTTTGAAGCTCTTAAAACTATACTAAAATAAACTGTGGATTTTAAGACTGCATTGCAATAGCTGTCCATTCTTTATTATGTTTCCACAGAATATGTTTGAAGTCTAATCGAACATCATTTATATCCTCTGACCGTGATCACCAATAAGTACTGATCTCCAACCAAACTCTACAGGAATCAATCTGCTTTGTCTTGGCTCTGATATGACCATCTGCCCCGCTGATAGTCTTTGGAAACAGGAATTCAGGTAGGAAGAGGGGGTTGGAGGTGGGAGTTGTGAGGCGCGTGCTCACACCTTTTCTTGGCGCTGCGCGTGCCGTCGTCGCGCCTCCGTCGCCAACTTCAAAGAGCTGCAGGACAAAGACGCCCTTATATGCAAAAGAGGGCTGAAATAAATAAACTATAATCATGTTAATTCATGTAAAAGTTGTTCTTAAAAGTTACGATTTACATTATCTCAACGAAATGTCCGGAACAACAAGAACTTTAACCTTAAATGACTTGAAGTTTTAATTTAGTGGCCTTTGTATAGTCTTAATAATACATAATACTATGTGTATAATATTATGTATCCTTGTCTTACAGGTCGTCATTGGCCCGTCTTCACCAAACCCCTAAATTAAAGCATATTAATTGAATTTTAGACGACAAATCTCTTTAACACGAATAACTATTTCTCTTTCATGACAAACTTTGTGAATATTTGCACACCCCTCCTAATAGTTTTCTTAATACAATTTTATTATTATTATTATTATTATTATTATTATTATTATTACTATTATTATTATTATTATTATGAAAGATACTGTAGAACATTGTGAAGAATATCATTAAGGACGTTTCTCTACTGCCAAACAATGTAGATAATATTTCATTGTTAAGACAACACAAGTGTTTAATATTCCATTGAGCTCATTAAGACACTATTTGAAATAAATATAAACTCATATTAGCATGAAATGAAATTATTGGATTTAACTTTAAATTTATAGTAAATTTAAAACTTTCGGTTTCAGAGAAAGGTTTTATCAACTGCAGTTTTTATTTTATTTTAGGGTCCACTAATGCCTGGCTCAATCTCTAGACTTGAATCAAATTGAAAACCTCAGGAATGTGATGGATAGTATACAAGCCACCAAACAAAGAATTGTTGTCATAAAGTCCCAACAGTAAAAATGGTACACAAATCAGGCACATTCCACAAAATATTGATTTCTAACTCTTACTAAGTGTGAACATTATACTGTGTTGTTTTAAAAGTCGATATGCACTTCCGAATAATCTTATTTAAATTCTCCATTCCACCTTAAATGCTTTAGAAGTCGCATACAGGTTCATCAGGCTTTCTGTAGTAACCGCTGCACTTTTTAAGGTGGAATGGATAATTCTAATAAGAAGCTTCGTGGGCAGAAAATACTATACGCTTTAAGTGAGATTTTTTTTTTTTTGTAATTTAATATCACTGTTGTACATAATAAAACAGAAATGCCCACTTTACTCAAACACGGACCTATAGCCTATTAGTGTTTCCTTTTATTGGTCACGCTCGCGAGGCACACGAGGGCCATTAACACCTTAACACCTGCCACATACACGTGCCTACGGAAGTCCAGGTGACAAAGAGCGCGTGTCAAGGTGTTTGTCCTTCTTTGATCTCTGCATTTTCCCAGGAAAACGCCTCTGAATGGAGCATTAAATGCAGACTTAAACCTGTATTAAACTAATAAACCAATGCAGAATATTTCTCCACTCAACTGACCAGTTTAACTCACATTTAGCCAAACTGGGAGTGGAAATACAGTGTCATATAAACATTAGAATATGATGAAAATGTTCATTTTTATTCATAATTCAAAAAGGTTAACAGTAATATATTTTATATTAATTACATATAAAGTGACAGCCTATTTTATTGTTTTAATGTTGGTCAGTTATAGGCCATAAAACTCAGAAATCCAGATTTTCAGATTATTCAGATGTTTTTTGGACTTTATTGGAATTGGAAATTGGAAAAATTGTTTAACCAACATTACTATTTAACCAACATTAAAATACATTAATCAACATTTAAATATTTCATTTGGTTTAAACAGTATCATTAAAACAAAAATGCTCGAACAAATGTAATGAATATAAAATATTTGACAGTTTACCGTTTTTAATGCAAATGAATGCTTTCACCATATTCTAGGTTTTAGAAATAAACTAGTATGAGTATTGTAGACTCTTCAGATTAGTCATTAATTCTCTTTTTGGTCTTTAAAAAGACCACATCACTGCGGTGTCCAAAAAACATTGTTCTATGGTACAATGAGTTATCATGGTACTTTTTCTGTATCCTTACAAAAATGTGCCATGGTAAACCATTAATAAGAACAATGGTATTCTGAACACTACCATGAAGGCATTTCTTTAAATTAGTTTTTTGGATAAAACATATATAATATGCAAAATTCATTACAATACTGAAATATTTATACAGCACTATGTGCAATATCCCATGTGCAACAGTCATGTGCATTTAATTGTAAATATTCTTCAGGGTTTTTGATAAGTTTTATTTTTATATTGATTTATATATTTATATAATATTTTTTATATTGTTTGCTTATGTTTATAGTTTTTACTAAAAATCTTTTTACTGAGTACTTCACTAATAAAGGATTAATAAAGGACTAATAAAGGATTATCTTATCATATTTGTGTTATGTTGATTCCAACTCTTGACAATAACCTCACTTTGAAGCTTCAGCATTTTATTTTAGACAAAATGACAGTAATAAACCTCACATCCCATGCTTACAGATGCTGGCTGTTCTTACGAGATTAGCAGTTTTAGTTTTAAACTGCTCACATGAGTTATAATTAAACCTTCCAGGTTTATTCCAAAAGTAGGAGCTCGGTTTTGTCAGATAATTTAAGCCCAGTCAAACCTGTACAATGAGAAAAAGAGCAGCAGGACATAACTATTGGATATTAGGCTTATGATATCTGGCTAACTCTTTCCATTGAAAGACGGTACAGAGTGTATTGTGATTGGTCAGTGGGACCGGCAGTGGGCGTGACAAGTGACGTCACATGCCTGAACAGCTTTAAGTGAGTGATCCTCAGAGCAGCACACAACTCAACCTCAACACTTGACCATTACTGGACTATTGGGCCACCAATGACAAGTGAGCTCTGGAATACATCAGCAATGAAACATCTGGATGAGAGTGAGAGACTGAAAATGGAAAGAAAAGTAAGAAAACAGCATCTATTCTTATTCCTCTGCTTTTTATTATCTGTTGAATTTCATAACAGATACATTTCCAGATTTTGCTTTGAAATCGTTGACCTTTTATGGAGAGAAACTGACCAATCTTTACTCATTATGATTGGTTAGAGTGGACCATATCTACACTGGCAATAGTAAGAACCTTAAAATGTCAAATTAAAGAGGAAAAGTAAGAATAAACTTATATATATAACTTTGTATTTATTTAACAACATCAAGCTGATAAACCTCATGTTTGACTTTTTAGACGTTTCTATTTATGTCTAATTCTAAATTAATGTAAATGTGACAGTGAAGGTTGCCCAGAAAGTTGCAGGTCTGACCCCCTGCTGAAATGTCTCTTCTCCCACAGCTGTTAAAGCCTCAGGTTGAGCGACGGAGGCGAGAGAGGATGAACAGAAGTCTGGAGAGCCTCAGAATTTTACTCCTCCAAAGCCCTGAGGTGAGATACTTTAACTTTACTCCTGGTTCTCCTGAAGAAACAACAAACAATTGTCTTCCTGATTTCTTTGGTCATGTAAAACCACTGACCACCTGAAAGGTCTTTCCTGAATGTTCCTCTTCTGTCCTCCAGGCAGGGTTTCGGAGGCGAGTGGAGAAAGCAGAGATCTTGGAGAACACAGTTCTCTTCCTGCAGACATCATTGGCCCAAACCAGGAAGAACCAGGCCCCTGAAGAAGCTCCTGATGTGAAGGAGTTCATGGATGGCTTTTCGGCATGCTTGCACAAAGCTGCACACTTTTTACAGGTTGAAGGTGAAGCTCGGGGCCTTCAGAAGTCCTTACCTTCTAACCTCTACCAACACCTGAGCGGTCCACGTGTGCCAGCATCTGGCACCATGCCAACCTGGGCCAGAATCTCACCCAGGACGAACAATCCCAAGAAGAGTCAAAATCTCGTTGTCTGCAAGCAAGGACTCAAATCTGAGAAAAGAAATGTACACCTCACACACCCATACAGGGTATCTGTGCAACACACACATTCCAATGGCCTTGTCCAGGGGCACAGAAACACACACCACCCTACAACACAGCCCACCTCTGGTCAACAGGCCAGTGTGTGGAGGCCATGGCCTTAAAAGAGGCATGAAACAGACTCAAAAAAATTGGGGCTTGTGTAATAATATTATGCAGTTTGTCTTCTCCAGGCATATTTAACCAGTCCAGTGTGTAATATATGGTGACTGTACTGACTCCAAAAGTGGGAAATTCAATAGAAATAAAAGAGGAAAGTATTTATTTAGTGTTCACTACACACAACCACACATCTTGATGCATGGAGGTGAGGCTGCATAACTGTACAAATCTGTAAATGTATAAATGAGATTCTCGTTTAGATTTTGTAGTATTTTTCTATACATTGTTTCTCCATTGACCTGTATTGTAAACCCTGCAGTATTGCTTTTGGTGATATTGATCTGTTTTGCACATTAATTTATTTAGCATCCCTTGTTTTTTTCTCTCTCTCATCTCCTCTCAGATATAAATTTGTATATATTTGTAGCCAGAATTAAATAAATACATTCCATCTGATCTACTCAGGCTGTTAGTCTTAACTTCCTCGTGCACTTCAAAGACTTTTATTTTGTTAACTGCTGCACGCGCCACGTTCACACCTCTGAGTTCGCACTAGCTTCCAGACACGCAGATCAAACGCTTTCCGCTGGAGGGTGATCGCTGGCTCGTGCTGCGTCAAAGGAAAAGCCTTAAGCGACGCCACGAGCCGGAGATCAAAAAGGTCACACACACACACATCTAATATCTGAAGTTGAAGTGAACCCTCACGTATTATTTATTTACATAAACATTACATATTTATGCATTCTATAGTTCATTTTATCATTCAAAAATAATTGTTAGATTGTATACTTAAATACTCAAGTTGATAGTTTACTTCTTTGTGTTTTGTAAATTTGTCTAATTTTGCAACACTTTATTTATGCTTTTATTTTCACAGTCTCGTCGGACTGCGCATGCGCTGAATGGTGTTTACCAACCAAGAGCTGTTACACGTTTCAGGTGTATTTTACCGATTTTTGTGGGCAAAACTACAGCTGTGCATTATAAATGTCTTCTTATTCAGAGTTTTTGCAGATTACATTTAAGACATTTATGAGATAATTGTTGTATCTAATTTAATTTATATTTGCCAATGTCATTTGCACACAATGGAATTTGAACACATCAGGCTGTGAAAATGTGCTCGAAGCAGTGGGCAGCTCTATCGACCAGGGAGTAGTTGGGGGTTAGGTTCAGTTATGACCTGCCCGGGATCGAACCGGTGACAAGACCAGCTCCCTAACCAAAAGTATTAAAGACTTCTATAGACAATACGCATGTCCTGTATGTCAAATGTTAATTCGGGTTAAGTATTAAAGTTACGTCTCAATGATTCAAATGTTATCTTATACACATAAATATATTATGCAACAGATTTTATAGCCATATTACACATAAAGTTAACAGTGGTTCAGATGTGCGATCATGCAACAAACAACTCATGCCAATCGAATCATGAGATTTTCGGGAGTACCAAAAACAGTTTAATATTAACAAAAATGTTATATATATATATATATATATATATATACAAACCGGATTCCAAAAAAGTTGGGACACTAAACAAATTGTGAATAAAAACTGAATGCAATGATGTGGAGATGCCAACATCTAATATTTTATTCAGAATAGAACACAAATCACAGATCCAAAAGTTTAAACTGAGAGAATCTGAGGGAAAAATATGTTGTTTCAAAATTTTATGGCGTCAACAAATCCCAAAAAAGTTGGGACAAGGCCATTT
>BRDA01037325.1:7833-21551 GCA_036984385.1 Crenuchus spilurus | reverse complement strand
ATATTGACATTTGCCATCTCCACATCATTGCATTCAGTTTTTATTCACAATTTGTTTAGTGTCCCAACTTTTTTGGAATCCGGTTTGTAATTTTACTATCATTTTTTTTATTTTTTTATACAAATTATACTTTTCAGTGCATGTTTGCCCCTTATTAGAAGAATCAATGAAGCATATAATTGTTCTCTCAAACCAACCAGCAAATATAATACACTGAGGTATCTCTGACCTCAGTTAAAAGTATAATACTGATACTCGAGTACCAGCAGTGATGTGTCAAATAACACTAAACGCAGGCCCAGCCTTATAAATGGTGCTCTCTGTGGTGTGGTCTGTGGTATATTAAATGTGTAGTAAGTACAAAACGGGTTGCTACCTGTGTGGGATTGGGGGTAGGGGCAGGGGGGGAGGGCTCATGTTCACCACTACCACTGACTGCAGACTGCACTGTTCTCTGGCCTGTTGCTTATTCATAGCAGACAGATTTTTTGGAGTAAATAATTCATCAGTATATGAGTTGGCCAGGTTATTTTGAGCTTTTTCAGTGATTTGTCTAAAAAATAATGGATGTAGAACTCTAGTATTGGATTCAAAAACATAAAGAGTTAATCACATCCCATCCTCAGATCATTGTGTGAATTACAAATCAGTATTATCTCATTCAGGAGTTACATAAAAAATGACTTACCAACTGGCCTGCTAGCTTAGATTCCAGCTGTCTAGAAGCACTTGGAAGCCCATGTCTACATAAGTGTGGAACTTTCAAATGACAGAAATAATAGCACTGCTGTTTATAAACTGCACATTCCAGAAATAAACCCACTAATTTAATTTAATACTACAAAACACTACCAAAAACAGACAGTATTTCCCTTTAAAGTTAAAGATGAACATTTAGATCATGAAAATCTATTAAGCAAGCAATAAACAAATGGGCTTATGTTTTATGTATCTGCTCTCTGGCTCACTGCATAGCAGGTGTTCTGTAGCTTTCGAATTCTTCATAATATGACCTATTCATATACACGTCATTGCAGAAATGTCCCTCTGGGCTCCCTGGAAAAGGTTATGATGTATGTGAGGATATTTTACATAGCATGCCTTTGAAAGTGTTTTTCATGCATGAGCAGTTTCTAACGGTGCTGCTGAATTAATCTACTGTAAGTCACTGAAGGCATTACTTCACCTTTTAATAGTTTAATCAATTATACTTTTAATTGGCAAAGCCATTTAAGTTATGATCACGTTTAACCCTCTGGCAGAAGGCGAGAGATGTGGTAGGAGATTAGGGTACTCATAAATGTAAGTGATAGATCTCAGAAGAGAGAGAGAGAGAGAGAGAGAGAGAGAGAGAGAGAGAGAGAGAGAGAGAGAGAGAGAGAGAGAGAGAGAGAAGTGCCAGTATTTTCTACCAGAGAGCTTGGATGTCTTCATCCATCTTTCCTAATCACCATGTCCCCTCACTGAGTAAAACCCCAGAGCCACAGGCCCAACACCATGGAGGTCTTACATCAGCCATTACTTGGACCTCCTCCATACCTTCCACAACTTCTTCATGAGCACTTTACTATCATAAGCAAGCATCTATTGTAATATTTAATAAACAGAATCAGAATCAGACTTTATTGGCCATGTATGCTCACACACACAAGGAATTTGCTTTTAGTTACAGGCTCATAGTGCAGAGGTTAACAGTAATATTAATTATTAATTAATATTAATATTGTTATCTGTATTAGAGACATCCATCACAGATCTCATATTATTTATTTAGTCTGATGGGCATTTAATAACTGTTTTCATCACTCTTTAATAACATAATAACATAATAATAATAATAATAATAATAATAATAATAATAATAATAATAATAATAATACATTATGTTAATAATACATTATGATGATGAAGATGATACAAATATTGTTCTATAAGAATACATCAATTACTACTGGAGTCTACTGGATAGTTATCATTTTTCTTCATTTGTTGTGTTACTGATATTCTGAGAATATCAGCTCATGGTTTGGGACAATCATTACACATATACTAGCCACACAAGATACACAGTCAGTGTCTTGCTATTACAAAATAAATGGAAGTGGTCTTCTTAGTCTTATGAACACGTCAATAACTTTGAACGAAGTGTCAGAGTGGAATGAAATACTTAGACTAAAAATTGAAAACTGACAAAAGTAGGTTTGAGTTATGGAAAAATACAGAAATATGATGCTCACAGGTTATGTATCCAGCAGGTTCTTGGAGTGGTGATAAGATGCATGGTTCCTAAGGTGGAGTCTGTCACTGAGCAGCACCTGATGCTATCAGAATAAATGTATTGTAGAGGTGGGGTAATTCATGGCCTGTCTCTGATCCTCCACTCTCTCGCATGACTCTGTCTTTCCATAGTGAGCTGTGTGTTTTGGGAATGCCTAAGATGGGGTAGACATAACAGAGGTTCGTAAGAGCTAATCTGAGAGTCTAATTTAAAGAGGTAGAGAGGTGTGCCTTTGGTAGACTGATTGGTTTTGATGTGTTTAATATTGTAAAGGATTGTCTGTTGGTCTAAGATGGTTACATTAATTGGAACTAGATTTGGAACATCTCAAAAATCTAAATAATACTAAATAAAACATGGCTTCCAGGGTGATGTAACAGATTGGGGGTAATGGGCTGCTTGAAGTGTTTGTGAGCATTGCCATGGGGTGAGGTGATGTGTATGCCAAATGGGGAAGCATGTTTTCGTTTCGGGATTCCTTTGATGAGGGTAACTTGAATATGATTAATGCTGGATGAGAGGATACAGAGTTTATTGAATAAATTAATGCCTGATAGATGTATTTGGATAGTGGTTGATCGAATAGATAAATGTGGCAAGGGTGATGAAGTCTGTACTACTTGGTACATCAAATGAAGGGAAAGGTACACTATGGCTTTTGTGGGAGTGTGTAAAACAGTCCCAGCCGGTCCAGTAAGTGTATAGTACTTATGTGGCTGTGGCATTAAGGATGGCATCTTGTGCATTCTTGTTGAGATGCTTGAGGTGGGAATTCAGATGTAGATTGTCATGTCTGAAAGTGGTGGTATGGGCGTGGCATGGGGAGCCGCTTGAGGTGTCAAGGTTCTGAATTTCTCGAAACTGGGATGAGAGAGTGAATGAGCTAAATTAAGTGGGGTGATGCAGCCCATGCAATATTTCCCTCAAACTAGGACTGCATCAGTGATTGGATAGAGCTCACACCATGGATGATTCAGCTGATGTGTGAGAAAACTGATCAAATTTGGGAGGCCAAACCTAATAAGCTAAGAATCCTCCAGGTTTGATCCTTCCGTGATGGAGGAGCTGCGACCAGAAAGTTCTATAATACAAGCAATGCCGAGGATAATCAGGTAGAACTGGGCAGAAATAAAAGAAGTGCTCAAAAGATGGGGTTGGAAAGAAAGACCCTGGGGAATGATATGTGTAGTGTAATCGAGATGATCCAGGAGAGAAAAGAGCTGCTGGTTTGTGCAATTAAGGCAGTCAGTGAAGTCGAATTGCTTGTGCGTGATACAGTTGGCTTTGTCACATGGGAGGGTAGCTTGGAATGAGACTGTCCAGTGAGATGCCTAGCAAGTTGAGGGAAGTAGATGGGACCTGGGCTTTCTCTTTAGAGAGGAAATCCAAGATCCTCCAAAGTGGAAAGCATTGTAACTCATTGAGCCATTGAGTAGACAGACAAAGAAGTCCTCCAGAAGGAGCAGCACATAAACGTTAAGCAATATCTTATACAGAACTTCAGCAAAGCAAAGATTTTGGAGCCTCTCCTGCAGCTGAAAATGAGTCCTATCAGACACAGAAGAGATGTGACAAACCTGGGCTAAGAGGACAGATCTGTGCCTGGTCAGTTTGATGGTCCTGTAGATTGAAAAGCCTAACATGAACTTGGAAACTCTCAGGACAGTGGAGGCCAAACACTTAACGTCATTGTAATGTCAGGAGTGTCATTGATGTTGAGGAACCGGGGAGAGGGAGTTGCAGGTGGAGCAGTGTAGAAGGAAAACACTTGGACCACCCAGTGCAGAGGTTGTGCTGCAGCATTCACTGGACTGCAAATGATAGGATGCAAGGGTTGGGATGAAATAGGGTCATTATATGCAAGAGGGGAAATGAAAGAAAGAGAAAGAGAAGGTGAGAAGAGACTGAAGGGGGCACAACAGCAACTGTTGAGGCTGAAGATCCTACAGATCCTTGTCTGGCTGGTACCCTGAGTGCAGAGGCCTGTGATAGTTTTGCTGGGTAGCTTGAAGAGATGCTGATGTGGCTTGAGGGAGTGGGGGGCATTGTGGATCCACTATGTAATGAATGCAGTGTTGTGCTGAGAGCTAGCCATACAGCTTGCATCTTGCAGGCCAAGCAAGGGAATGGGACACATTGGTCCCTCAAAACCTTCCAGAAACTGGCCACATTCCAACTGGAGATATGAGGAGTCTAGGATTGAGATGCAGACTGAGGTGCAGATTCAGTGAAGGCTTTGGCACATCTCGAGCACATGGTCCAGGTGGATGGAACAGGAGAGGCTGGAGGGATGGGTGAAATGTGCTGGGTTCTGATGTGAGCCATGCAGGAGCAGTCACTGCCATGGAGGGAAAACTGCAAAGCCATGCTAGTGGTTGTGGCAGGAATAATGGCAACATATCTCAGCCTGGAAAAATGGGAAGCCATGAGCAGAGGAGTCTGGAGAGGAAACAGATGGCAGGGAGCTGGTCATTGTCAGACACATACAGAAGCAGGTCTATGAACAAGGTGTGTGACTCACGCAGCAGACTGCGGAAGACTGTTGGTGTAAACTGTAAATGAAGGTAGCAGATGTGGTAGAATGAGTGTTTGGGTGATAGGAGGGGTTAGTGTGTGACAGGTGCTTGTGATGGTGCACCACTTGTTAGGCATGGTTCTTCTCTCAAAATTAAAAATGTAATTTTAGGAAACTGTCAGTGCTGCACTCTTACGCTACTAGTTTCTGTTGGAGTGGAAGAGTCTAATGGCTGAAGATAGAGGTAAACACCTCTTAACCATTGTCTGTCAGCAAATATAATATCAGAATACATTATTTTTTGGTGATGTATATTTTTGGGTGAACAACACTCCAGGAACATTATACTCACATCACCTTATGTGGATGCTTGTAATAAAGGAAAAAAAAATGATGTGGAACAGGGTGCAGAGATATTTATAGGATGTATTTTATAAAAGTTATGAAAACTAAAGTTTCTGACTTTTTGTTTTTGGGGCTGAGGACAGGCATCAGGATGCCAAGCCCTAATAGAGGTTGAGGGTCCTTCCTTGGGTTGTAAAAGTTTTGGAAATGAATTCCTGCTGTTGTACTTCAGATGATTTATCTGCTCTGTTCTGATGAACCAAAGGTGAAAAAGGTGATCCATCTGGAAGGCTGGCAAAAAGGATGGACATATTTTCCAGAGTGAGTAAGTGCTCAGCAAAGAAAACCATTTAGAACGTAGAACCCCAATTCTAAAAAAAAAAGTTGGGACATTGTCAATATCAATAAAAACAGAATGCAGTGATTTGTAAACCTCATAGACCATTTTTATTCATAATAGAGTATATCAGATGTTTAAAGTCAAATATTTTACCATTTCATGTCAAATATTAACTCATTTAGAACTTGACATCTGCAACGAATTTTGACAATCATCAAAGAATTTGCAACAGGGGTACCAAAAAAATCTGGAACAATATATAGACCTAATAAAAAACAGCCGGAGGAGAAATTTGCAATTAAGCCACATGACTGGGTATAAAAAGAACATTTTAGAGAGGCAGAGTCTCTCAGAAGCAAACATGGGCAGAGGTTCACCTTGTGTGGTGGCACTGCATTAAAAACAGATGTGATTCTGTACTGAAATCACTGCATGGGCTCAGGAACACTTCCACTGATCAGTGTTTACTGTGCAATCCACAAACACAAGTTAAAGCTGTGTAAAGCCATATGTCAATACAATCCAGACATTTTTCTGCAGTTTAAAGCTCATTTAAATTGGCTGTTCTGTTCGGAATGGGACAACATTCCTCTCCCAAAACTCCAGCAATTGGTCTCCTCACTTCTCAGACACTTACAGAGCAGATAAAATAAGAGGGG
The DNA here is from genome assembly GCA_036984385.1 of Crenuchus spilurus. Lineage (NCBI taxonomy): Eukaryota > Metazoa > Chordata > Actinopteri > Characiformes > Crenuchidae > Crenuchus > Crenuchus spilurus. The sequence goes on along the minus strand of BRDA01037325.1, from coordinate 15,414 downwards.
ATGCTACACAATGGCCTGTCCCAACTTTTTGAGATTTGTTGCTGCCATCAAATTCTAAATTAGTTCATATTTTTCATGAATCTGATATGTGTTCTATGTTCTATTGTGAATAAAATATGGGACTAGGAAATTTGCAAATCATATGCCTTCTGGTTTTATTTACATTTATTTACATTTTACACAGTGATCCCAACTTTTTTTGGAATTAGGGTTGTAGCTGTGCTCGGCAAGACAGTAGAACAACCAGAACAAAGTCATTTTTCAGAGCAGGAGAAAACTATTTAATTACAGTTAAATATGAGCGTGAAAAACATTATACACTTTACAATTATGCATAATACAGTAGAAATGTATTTAATCATCATTTGTAATGAGCTCCAGAAGTGCCCGTATTTGAAACAATGGAGATGTTATTTTTATGGGCACAAATGAAAGGTGCTGTGTTAGGTAGCTTGAGGCTGGGGTAGGGGAATTCTTAAATCTTAAAAGATAAACATAATTCATTGTGATCTATGTATTTATATTGGGCCTGTAACTATAAAGTAGATTCATTTTTGAATATTTTACTTTTTAGTTTAATACAGTTTCACTTTAATTACTAAACTAAATTGATTACTGTTCCAGTTTATTTCTCCTAACTGTGGGTTAGTTTATGTACCATACTTTGCTTAATAAATAAATGAATGTATAAGCTTTAGCTTTACACTAATAAGAATATAGTAATAAGCTGCCCACAACTATTAGGATATTGTCACCTCATTCTAATTGCCTGTCCACATGTTTATGTTCTCTGCTGCAGTTTTTTATCATTGGGCAATAATGGGTTTAAAATGTATTACAAAGTGCACAACATAACACTTAAAAGTTATGAAAAAATAATATTTAACGCTTCTAACTGGGAGATCCTCACAGACTAAAGGGCTTTCACTCTGATCTGAGGATCGCAAGTACAAATCACAGGTCATGCTGGATGCCATCGGCAGCCGGGGCCTGAGACAGCAAAATTGGCCATGGTGTCTCTGGGTGGGTAAGACGGCACTCTCTCCCCATCACTACCAAGTAATGTTGACTGGCTCAGGCATCTGCCAGAACTGGGGATCCTGCGCTTTCCTCCGAGCAGATTGACTGCCTGCCAGTGATGTGTCGGTAGCAGTTGGAAAAGAGGTGGAGCTTGACTTCACATGCATATGAGGAGGCCTGTGTTAGTCTGCACCCTCCTAGAGTCAGAGATATTACAAGTAATAGGGAGAGTCCTAACGAATGGGCGGGTCAATTGGCTGCACACATTGGGAAGAATATTGGGGTAAAAATAAAAAAAGGATTGCTTGGTCATTTTGAAACTGGCCTTTTATGTCACTTGGACCATTTTTGTCAAAGTAGGGTTTAGACCCAGTTAAAGCAGAATTCTGGTTTGCGAGACTACTTAGGCCACAGATAAAATATGAAATTTACATATTTTATTACACATTTTTTAAAAGTGTATTTTTCTAATGGACTGTAGAGATGTGGTGTGTTTTTTTATTTTTTGTTTCATTACATACTTTTTATATAAAACATAAAAAAGTATCAAACCAGTATTCCAGAAGAAAGGGATAATGTGTGTTCTGGAGTTGAAAAGGTGAAAAGGACCATCCAGACTTTTATCAGAAACCAGTCCAAAGACCAGAGTCTGTCCTGGTGTGGGGTTGTGTCTGTAGCCTTGGTAAAGCTAATTTATACTTCTGAAAAGTATATTGAGAACTTAGAGCAACATATACTGCCTTCTGTTTCAGGAACATCCAAACATTTTTCAACAAGACAATGCAAAACCACATGCTGCACACATTACAAAGGTGTGGCTGCTGAAGAAGAAGGTACAGGTACAGTACTGGACTGACCTGCTTGCAATCCTAACCTGTCCCCAAAAGGAAATGTTGAGGAATTTGAAACAAAAATGTGAAACCAACCTTGTGTTGCACAGCTTTTTATGTTTTTAGGAAGAATGGGACAAAATAACTAGGACTGCGAATCTTTGGGAATCGAGCGAAACGATCCAGAATCGATTCTTGGGGTCAGGAATCGATTTTTTTCCGATTCTTTCAAATACGAACGAAATACGTTACTTTATCGTTGCAATCTCTGCAAATCACAAGAGTGATGTCAAGCCCTTTCTTACCCGGCCGGGTTGACAGTAAAATCCAAAGTGTTTCCAAATGGTTGCTTTCAAAGACCGCGGCTCGGCTTGCATAGCCGACGCTACTTCCTTGTTTTGCCTAGCACTACGGTGGCTGAAAAGGCACATACGCACCCGCAAAAAAAATAGATTTTGAATCGTTCAGTGTTAGAAACGCGCTTCAAGCTCGAAGCGATTTTTTCCTGCACCCCTAAAAATAACACCTAAAACCCTTCATCACTTGGTATCCTCTCTGCTAATATGTCTCAAGTTTTGTGAGAAGCAGTGGAAACAATACAAATGCTTAACAATTCCAACTTTTGTTGAAATGTGTTGCAGACCTGAAATGCATGAATGGATGAATGAAATGAAGTTGAGCAGACAAAATATGAAATGTCATGGCTTTATACTGTCTTCAGTGAAGCAAACAACAGAATAAATGTTTATTTTATTATATAATCCCTTATTAGTCCCACAGTGGGGAAATTTGACCTCCACATTTAACTGTGGAGTTTTTATTTAACACATTAACCATCTGTGAAACACACACACTAGTGAACACACTAGACTGTAAGAACATGTGCCCAATGCGGTGGGCAGCCTTATCCATGTATTTTAGGATGTTTTTTCACTGCACATTTTTATGCATGTACTATAGAAAAGCTTTTATCATGCGCAGCACTGGGAGTGAAACTTTGCCTCTGGTTCTTCACTGGCATTGATGTGGCTGGTCTGTAGATGAAAAGCTCCACATTTATCCCTTGAGAGACAGGCTCGTGTTACAGAGCAGAGGAACAGAGACAGGCCATGAATTACCCCTCCTCTACAGTACATTTATTCCAAAAGCATTAGGATCCTCTCAGAGACTTCACCTAAGGAACCACGCATCTCCTCACCACTCAAAGACCCTACTGTGTGAACATCAGACTTATCTGCTTTTGTGGACTTTTCCATAACTCAAACCTACTTTTTTGTCAGTTTTCACTTCTTAGGCTAGAAATGTTTTGCTCCCCTCTGGCACTTCACTGATTTAGGAAGGTATTGATTGGTTCATAAGACCAAATGCAGGATAAGTTGTACATTTACATGCATTTTATAATCCAGTAACTACAGGAAAATCAGATTTTGTCAATAATCTGGTCAACACTTTTACATTCACTTGAGTAATCAGATTACAGGAAACTCTGGGTCTGTGTGAGGCTGCTTTCACACATACATTTTGGACTTCACACCTAAGGTTTGAACTTTAGGATCAAATACAGGAAGTTGATGCAGGCATTAACAACATTCAACAACAATAACAGAAGGAAAATAAGCGGAACAGCAGCAAAAATAAGCCGTGTAGCACATGGAGTTAAGAGGAGACCAAATGTTTAATATAATTTTGGTCTGATAAAAGTGTGAAAAGTCAACTTTAAAAACTCACAAAAATGCTGAAACATGCAGCTTATTTTCTGAGAGGATGAGAGAAAACGAATATGACAGGATGACAGAGCAACCTAAACTAAACTAAAGAAACTGCGGCAGCGGTATATAAAAGTATATAAAAGAAGTACATTAAGCCTCAGACGCACGTCCTTCTACAAACCAATCAGTATTGAGTGTAGGAAGATGTAAGTGATGATGACAGCATGTGGGCGTGTCATAGTAAAAGTCTTTGGTGCACTTGCAAAAATGCAGTGTGAAAACAAATCTAACCTGACCAAATATATACAAAGTAACAAACACACAAACCTTTGTTCCCAAATTTAGGCAGTAATCAGAGTTCTGCTTTACAGCCAATAAACTCACAGAATATGTGACATAAACATATAAACCCATATGTCATGCTGTGGCTTAAATTTTTTTTTACCTGAACATACATCATTAGCTTTAAAAGTCCTTTGTTGGGGCCCCAGGCTAAGACGCTGACACTGTGATCAGAGGTTTGTGAGTTTGAATCCCAGTCATGCTGTTTGCCATCAGCAGCCGGGGCCCAAGAGAGCAAAAATTGTCCTCTCTGGGCTAGGGTGACCAGATCTGAGGTGATGAAAAAGAGGACACCTTAGCGGGGGGGGGGCGTATAATGTATTACATGTTCAAATACATTTTTTTGTTGCTTGAACACAAATTTTATTATTATTAATTATGAATAAATATTGACAATTTATGATTTTTATTTAATTAATAATTACTAGTTACTATTAATAATATACTAATAATAACTATTAAACATTATTATGAATAATAAAATAATAAAAATTAATATTAACTATTAATAAAATATTAAGACATTATTACATATTATTTATAAATAATAAACTGTTAAAAGCATGTAGTATAAAATTATCACCCAGTCATTTTCAGTCAACTTCACATCAGCTCATTATCACCAATGTTACACATGTGTTTGGACTCTATGGTCAATAGATCTTATTTACACATAATTATACCTCATTTTTGAGTAAAAATAAGCAGACATTCTGAATTATTTTGATAATATTTACACTTAGAGGCTGATGTGACAGGCAGAACAAACGCTCAACACGTTAATAACTTACAGGTGAAAACGGATTGCCGGCCAAATTGCAGTCCAGACTCCATTTGAGGGAGTGACAGCGGCGACGGCCAATCACATGTTAGCAAGAAACGGCAGAGCCAATCATGAGCTTGTGTGTGGCCTAAAGAGAAACCTGCTTGGATTTCAGCTTGATTTCCATCTCACTCAAACGAACCAAACGGAATAGGAGGAAGGCGAGACTAGTTTGTGAACGAAACGCTTCTCGAGTACAACAAAATCCCGGAAAGAGGACATGTCCGGGGAAAAGAGGACGTCTGGTCACCCTACTCTGGGCGGGTAGATGGTACTCTCTCTCCTTATCACTCTCACACTGCAATGCCCGCTGGCTCAGGAGCCTACTGATTGGTCGATTCAAAGCTGAGAATCCTGCGCTTTCCTCTGAGCGTGTTGGCTCCCCAGTGAGGATATATCAGTGGTAGTTAGAAAAGAGTGTGTTTAGATTACTGAGCTAAAATCCAGCTTTCAACATCAGATGTCTTAATCAGAGTACACTGTATACATGATCAATTGAATAATTCAATATCTGCAGAATTCTGATTATGATCAGATTATTACTTATTGACTGTGCATTTTTGGTGGGAAATATCAATAGTCGCGTTTCCATTGCAGTTTTGCGCAAAACTTTATCGATATTCTGTTTTGTAGAAAAAACTATTCGACAAAACAAGTTCCGCAATTGCGGTGTTTCCATTAAATGTGAAATACTTTTATAAAATCACGTGTGGATATGTTTGTTCTCGCGATAAGTCATTACAAACATGGCGGCAGTGGATGTAAACACATACTTCAGCTTTATACATACTGCTACCACAGCACTGGCGCTCATCATCAGCCATCAGAGGAGACGGCGACTTATCGAGGCTTTGGAGCGACAAGCCCCTTATACTTGGGAGCGGCTACGTGTGCAGCGTTTTTGGGAAACTGTAGTCGATGGTTTTACAGAAGAGCTGTGGATTCAACATTTTAGAATGACACACTCAACTTTTAATGAACTTTGTGATGCTGTGAGATCTCTAGTGGAGCAGCTGCACATTGTCCAAGGATTCTCCTCGTTATTCCAAATATGCCACGTCATCTTCATCCTCTTACTTTCTGTTGTTGTCTTCTTCTTCGTCGTCTTTTTCGCCAATAGAAACGTCCGGTTGTTGATCACGTGACTCCCTTGATGCGAAAAAAGTCAGTTCGAATGTTTCCATTACACTTTTGAGATATAAACCAATTTCGATACGACTGAAAAACCACATCATCTTAGCGCAAAAGACTTTTATCGAACATTTTCGAAATTGTCGTGTTTCCATTAAGCTAATTTTTATTTGCAATTTTAATTTGCGATATTTCATGGTCAATGGAAACGCGACTAGTGTAATGTTGCACCCAGAGCATCTGTTCTCCAACATACATCAACATTTTCGCTTTGCAATGTTAGTCAGCGTTGCCATATATTGTCATGTTTACATTGCTCCTGGCTACTCTTTCCTCTTTGTGTGTGTGTGTGTGTGTGTGTGTGTGTATTATTGCTGACCATTTTTTACACCATTTGAAATTGTCAGCTTCCTTTTTGCATTTTATAAAACTTTTTGGAATAAAATAGTTTTACACTGGCAGCCATTAAAAACACATTTGGAGATAAAAGTTACTGCTCCCGTATTTAATGTGTCCACTGTTTGATATAGTAATTTGATTTTTTTGCAACTTCAGTCCTGCGGCACTTGAGTTTTGTACCACTTAGTCAAGAAACATTCATCCGCTTGGCTGAGTAATGACTCAACTGCTTTGGCTGAATTAGTAGACTTTAAACCACACAGAAAAGAAAGTGTGACAGTGAGTGAGTGTGAGAGATGAGGAGAAACACCCTTGCAGTTCTCAGCAGAAAGCTGCTGAGATGTTCGATCTGTAAAAATAATGGAGATACATTATTCATGTTGCAACTTGCACCATCATCAGAAAGGCGGGAGTGTCGGTCTCTCTCATATAGTGTATTTTATTCCTCATATTATGCACATCCAGAGTCCTCACTGCTCGTAACTTACGCCCTCCTCTCGGTCTCTCACATGATAGTGATGGAGTGCTGTATGTTTCGCCACACTCCTCCTCTCTCCGACATGCTGCTTGATACGGCTGTAAATCTGCTCGCCGTTTGAGGAGGAGAGAAAAGCGTAACAACACGTCAAGCGAGGCTCTCACAAGAGCTTCAACTCAATCAGCGCAGATGATCTCTGTCATGGCCTCTCTGCTGAGTGAGCTAGCTGCCTGTCACTACCATTTAGAGAGTTTTACTAAGAATGTAAATGTCCCTGAGTCTGAATTAAAGCACTATACGCTACATTATTCCACTATCTTCTCTACTGCCCTGTCTATGATAGGTTATCTCCTAAAATCAGCCAAATGAATGTGGCTGTGAGACAGCAGTTAGGACAAGTCTAAAAGTTTGTGAAATTTGGGAGAACACCATTTAGCATAAATGCTAAGTGTTTGCTGTTTAGATCTTAGCAAACTCTTCACTCTTTAGTGGTAACTATTGTAACTGAGGCTGGGACAAAGGATCAGCTCCTCACCTGGGCCAGGAGTGGCCTCTAAAACACCATACACCTAGAACAAATTATAGACACCCAGCAGGCAAAGGGCATCAATTTGATGGACAGCAAGATGTTTAATTTTTTGTGGGAAATGAAAATTGGGTTGACGTCAAAACCCAACGTCAGGTTGACATCAAGATCTAACATTGGGTAGACATTGAACTAGGGTTGGATATTAATTATGAATGCAATGTGCTTTGTTTGGGAGCAATCAATGGGGTGATTTACTTAGTGAACTAATTGTATTAGGTGTGCTATTAGATGCATCCCTGGCCCAGCAGGAGAGATGAGAA
>BRDA01037324.1:0-17972 GCA_036984385.1 Crenuchus spilurus | reverse complement strand
GTGTTTTTTTTTTTTTTTTTTTTTTTTTTTTTAGAGATAACCATGGTTAACAGAAGAGAAACAATGATGCCAAGCACCAGCCTTCTTTTAAAGTGTCCAGTGGTGTCATTCTTACTTAATCATGACAGATTGATCTCCAGCCCTGTCCTCATCAACACCCACACCTGTGTTAATGGAGCATTCACTGAAACAATGTTAGCTAATCCTTTTAAGGCAGGGCTGCAATGAAGTTGAAATGTGTTTTAGGGGATAAAGTTCATTTTCTAGGCAAATATTGACTTTGCAATTAATTGCTGTTAAGCTGATCACTCTTTATAACATTCTGGAGTATATGCAAATTGCCATTATAAAAACTGAAGCAGTAGACTTTGTGGACATTGATGTTTGTGTCATTCTCAAAACTTTTGGCCATGACTGTAGTAGCAATTCTTGCTGGAACTGAAACAATTTTCATTCACAAGCTGTGAAACCTGCCAGCGGTCACTGTCTGTTGGTTTAATCTTTCAGCAACAAGTCTGAGAATTTCCTGTAGTCTGGGGTTTTTGCCACTGGTGGTAGATTTATATGACCATACCCTTCAATACATTTTCAAATTCAGCTACTTCCTTCACACTACACTATTTGGCACACCCAAATTCAATCACTCCTTTTTGCCCATCATATTAACACCATTTTTCTCACATCAAATGAGATTCGCTGCATTTTCACCCATCCTGCAGGGATTTACAGCCTGATCATCCTCATGCACCATTGTTCTTAAACATGCAAGGTGACTAAATTGTTGACTAATTTAATCTCCTGACTCCTACTGAAAATGTCTGAATTCAGTTTTTCCATCAGAGGGACCCTCAAAACCTTGGGGATTAGATGGTTTGGCAAGAAGAACTGGCTGAAGCTGAATCATAGTACTGGAAAAAAGCTATTTAATTCTTACTGTAAATGTCCTAAAGCTGTAATTGCCAACAGGCTTTGCAACACAATACTAAAGTAATTAATTTGTACTGCCTTAATTTTTTTTTTTCATATCAAATTTGCACTTTTTGTCCCCAACCGTAAAATTCGGCTCAGAAACCGTAGCAAAACGGTGCACAGAGTCAAAGTAACTAAACTCCTGTATAACCTCCTGGAAAAATTAATTGGCTGTAATGTCACATGTAAACCTGTTACCACTTTTTTAAATTATTTTTCTATTTCCTTCTGTAAACAGTAAAGCAACAAAACAGCTGAAGACCCATGTTCAATAGTAAGATTAACTGAGGTCAAACCTTTTTATAACCTATTTTTAACTTTTTTTGCTGGGGTGTGATGTGGTAATGTGATTGGTTCTTTTACAAAGGCATATTAGCATAGTTGTGAGCAATTTTCATGAAAATAAATTTGGTTTGATGTAAAAAAACAACAACAAAAAAAAACAGTAGATTCAAATGCACAAGAAGCTCAACTGATTGCCAAGAGAAAAAAATTAAACACATGGTCTATTATAAGGACAGCTTTAAAAATAAAAATGCAAGTTGTAGAATGCCAATCCAGAGGCAGAATGGTCATGAATGATGGACTTTCATGTTCTTTTGGGGGCACATTAAGCTGTCAACATATCAGCTCGCATCATAAATGTATTTCATGAACCATAACATGGACAGAACAAACAAAATCAGTCTTGGTCATTCACTTTCTAAATCGGACTACATTTGCTCTTTTAAATAGGCTTTTTAAAGAACTGTTAAGCTCCATTACCTGCTCAATGGTTCTACACTTTTCTGTGCCATTAACATGCTCAACATAAAGGTTGGGATTTAACCTCATAATTCTTAAACATCAACCTTCCTCACTGTCTTCCATGCAGGAATAATGAATGAGAGCTTTGGAAGACTATCTGCAGTACACTTTTTTGTTGTAAAAATAATCATGCTATATCACCAATTTCTGTCAATATGTGCAGTGTTAGAAGTTAATAACTTTACATACAGTGGCTACAGTGCATGAAAAACAGTACTTTAGCCATGAATAAAGAGAATGTGGATCTATTTTGACAGATGTTGTGAAACTAGCATTTCTATATTACATAATGTAAATTAAAGGTGTACAGTCCTGGTCCTGCAGCTATACTGTCCAGCACAATCAGCATCTATTTTAATGTAATATAGACTTTCAGGGTCTATTCAGATTGAATTAAATTTACATGAGGTCATGGGCTCTTTTTTTTTTTTTTTGCCCCCCCCCCACTGGTGCTCCTCTGTGATTTTATGTATGTCGGGATGTGCTGTGTATATGATTTTTCCCCTCATCCTCTGAGAAAATTACAGGCTGACTTACCTCTTGTTTTTTATAGTCAACTTGGAGCTTGTCTGAATTTTAAAGATCTCCAGATGTAAATCTCTGTGATTGTACAGGCAGATTTTGTCTTATATTGAAAAATGAAGGTTTTGGCCAGTGCTGTTAGCCATATTTAGTCACTTAACGTGCAGAAACAACATAAACCTTCACAAATTGCAAACCAAAAATTTTAGCACTTTTGAAGACTCGCATAATACTCTATTTGATCTGGATGGAAAAGTAATCCACTCCATATGCTACCTGAGAAACCATTATGAAATTAAAATCCACTAGAAGGACAACTTACTGGCATATTGTATAGTCTGATTAAAGGATAATACAGGCTTATTAAATGAGCATTTGTAAACAGTTTCAGATACAAATGAACTGTGATGTAGACATCTGGGTTCAGAATAGAGTTGTGAACCTTCACTGATCTTACGATTTGTTTAGATTACGATTATGTCAACGATTCAATTTGATTGATCAATCAATCGCGATACGGGACATGAATTTTCTGTATTTCATTTGGTTGGCAGGCTATGCACACCACGTGTAGAGCTGAGCGATATGGCCAAAAATTTTATCATAAATTTTTCTATATTGATCAATCTCGATAATTATCACAATATTAAATTTAACACTCTCATAGTTTTGAAATAACATTTCTAAAAATATCAAACTAAATACATGAAATGTTACTATTTAAAATATTAAAATGTTTATTGCCAGAACTCAAATACAGAGTTAAACATTTCACTGGAACTGATCACTATTATTAATATCATTATTGTTTTATACTACACCACAATGTCAGACTTAACTTATGATGTAAATCTCCATCATTAGTTTGATCAGAGGAGGATGGATCCCCTTTGTGAGTCTGGTTCCTCCCAAGGTTTCTTCCTCCAGCCTTGAGGGAGTTTTTCCTTGCCACTGTTGCCTCGGCTTGCTCACATCGGGCTTAGAATCAAATTGTCTGATACTAATTATGTAAAGCTGCTTTGTGACAACGTCCGTTGTAAAAAGCACTATATAAATAATTTTTGATTGATTGATTGATGGAAGTAAATTTAGTAAATTTACGTTTTGATTCTGCTACCCAGAAGAGGTAAAAATGTCTAACAATTTTTTTTTAAATAACAAAATATACTACTGTGTACTGCAGAGAAGTTGAAAATAGGGATGAGCGAGTACACCACTATATCTGTTCAACCATCTAAATTATCTGTATAGGTATCTGTACTCGGAGTGGGCGGGGCCTAAACCGGAATTGGGTATAGTTTAACTGGAAGTGGGTGGGGCTTAAATTGGTACATTTTAAGTCTGAAATTTATGAGTTGATCAGAAGTTGCTATATGTATTTATTTGAAAACTATTAACAGAACAGCGTCAAATCAATGTTTTTGATCACAAAAGAGAACTATAAACTCAGAACATGAATATTTAAGTGCATGAATGAATACAACTCATGCAGTAGGAAATTATGAACTACTAAGTATGCATGAACAAGAGTTGTCCTACTTCACACAACTTCCTTTTTTTATTTTTTTTATTTTATGATCAAACTGATTTTTTTAATTTATTTTTACTTCCTAACATTTTTGGCATTTTTTCCCCACACAAAGTTAAATGATGTTGATTAAGGTGTGTGTGTGTGTGACTGCGAGAGGGAGTGAGAGAGTGCACGGCATAGCTCTGGCAGAGACGAGTAGGGAGGGGCAGGCGCTCTGTGTACCCAATGAGGATTTTCCTTCAGCACGAGCACGGATATTGGCGAATTTTACTCGTTTAAGGATCGTGTTTGTCACAAATGCTTTATCCATACCGGATACTCATCTGAACAGAGTATTCGGCTCAACCCTAGTAGAAAATAGAACAATGTAACCCAGTAAAAAACAATCCTACTGCAAAGTTTTAAACCTTTAGAACTGTTAATGTACTGTCATGAACATTTTAGCAAGCCTTTGACCTCTGACGTATTTCCTGTTGTGAGAAACTGAGAGGCGAGCACAGACAGATGCGCACAGCGTACTCTCAACCGGAAGTGACCCTCCACCTGGAGGACTGCATGGAGCACTAGGGGCATCACCCAGAACAGAGTGCCAACCATATCTGGGCATACATACACACACGCATTCATACACACACCAGGGTCATTTTAGAATAGCCATTTCACCTGATCTCCATGTTTTTGAACGGTGGGTGGAAACCGGAGTCATCCCACACAGACGTGGGGAGAACATACTGTAGAAACTCCGCTCCGATGTGAACTCGAACCCTGACCTATTTCCACCATTTTTGCTATTACGTATGCAATGAATGACATCATGTTATAATCGATTATGGTCTGTAACTGCATTGATGCTGAATTGCCAATGCTCGCATTTTGATGCATCGATTATATGATTAATTTCAACACACCTACCTCAGAAAACCCTAAAAACTCACTTCCCCTTTTATTTTAATGCCTGTACCAACACTGAGGAGACATGTAAAATGTTAAAAACAGATATCCCCCTGATTAACTATTCCAATCTGAATAGGGCTTTAAACACCAATCGAAGGCCTAAACAGTGAGGTCTGGTGTCCCTTACCCATCACCCTCCAAGCTTTTATTATACAGGTAAGATTAGTCATCTGGCTGTTTTCCTTTCCTTGTTTACCGGCTCAGTGTTTTTTTACCACTGTGTTGTTCGATAGGTATACATTAATAAAATGCTCACATTCTGCTATGCATTTATTCCAGAAATAGTCTAAAAGCTTTCCCTAAATAAGCCATAGGACTGAGTTCCTGCTCAATTGTCACTGCTTCTTTATTTGCAGAAGCAAGATTAACCATATTTCTGCAATACATCAAAGAGATGCTCTTATTTGCAAGTACTGGTGGTAGTTTTCACGAACTATATATAATCAGTTGCACTCGTGCACTCTGTCTAGCAGCATTTACTACCATAGTAGAATGGTATGCAAGTGTAAAGGATGCATAGCCCAAGGAAACAGTATGTGGGGGCCAGAGGCATGACAACACAGCCAAACAAACAGTATGATTATGGGCTCGAGACCATAGCAACACAGACAAAAGAACAATATGTGTGTAGGCCCAAGACTATAGCTACACAGCCAAAAGTATCGTGTGGGCCCGTCGGTGGGTGTATTTTGATCATTTTGGGGGTAAGCTCCACCCATGACAATTGGCAGGATTTGCAGACCTGGACTCATACATGACTTCAGCAAGGACTCAATACATCAATTATTAACTAAGCTTTACTTGCATGACCAGATAAAGCACTTAGTTCTGCTATTTTTTCTCAGTCTTTAATAATCCTCTACATATTAATTTCTTCCTTTATTGTTTATTTAATGTGAATGCATCTATTGGTAAAGACAACATGTTTTATTCCAGATCATCGAACAAAGCAAAAGCCCTCTGGTAGGTATTGTTTATTTTCCAAATATTTGGGGGTAGGCATCCTATTCAGCAGGATCTTCAAGGTATGAACAATGCAAGACATGGGTCAAGGGCAGTGCCTACACAAGACTCTTTATTTTCTATTAATCATATAATTTTTTACCTTTCTCATCTGGTGTCAACTAGAGGAGGATAGGTTCCACCTGCTGAGCCGTGGTTCCTCTCAAGGTTTCTTCTTCCTACTCCAATAGAGTTGTTCGTTACAACTGTTGCCTTGGGCTTGCTTATGGGGGGCTTGGTCCCAAATTCTATATTGTCCTATAAAGCTGTATATTATTATTCATTGTTTCATTACCTGCATTGTATTGTAAGAAAAATTAAAATATTCTTATTCTCTCAATCCTGTTACTGCAACATTATGGCATAAATGTAGCTTATATGAAAGTTCTGCAATAAAGACTTAATGCATCAGCACTCATTCAATTCCATCCTCAGCAAATAACACTGTCGATGAAACTGTCAGGGACCACCATTGAGTGCAGTGTTATATCTGGGCCTGTGAAGCAAAGGCATGTTTAAGGTGCCAATATTAACCAATTTTCATCATCAGTGGTTGAACAGAAGCTGGAAACTGGAAGATTGGAAAAACATTGCCGCCTTGGATGAATCCATGTTTGTGCTGCATAAGTGGATGGAGAGTGGCATATACACTGGCAAACACATGAGAACCACCTCTAATTGACAGTTGTGGGTCAAATGCAGGATTGTTTTCCGGGCATGACCTTGGACCACTAATACCACTGCATGAGTCTATAAATGCTAACAGTGTACGTGGCAATCCTTGCAGATCATGCGCACCTGTACATGTTGATGTTCTTCTCTGTTGATAATTGTGATATACACCTCACAACACAAGGGTGGTGCATGAGTGATTTCAGGAGCATGACTGTGATTTTGGTGTCCATTCCTGGCCTGCTAGCTTGCCCAGTCTCAATCCACTGAGGCACATCTGGGAACATTGGCTCACTGTGCTTGTCCACAATCACAGAATCTGAGGGACCTCAGTGCTCTGCTGCAGTTGAAATGGGAAAAATTGCCTCAGAACACCTTCCGTCACCTAATACAGTCCATGTCACAGCATCTCACTACTGTCCTCTTATTTCCAGTATTAGGTAAGTAGTCATAATATTCTGATATGACCATGTATATTTTATATATATATATATAGATAGATATAGGTATATAGATATAGATAGTGTGTGTGTATATATTTAGTTCATTTAGATAGATAGATAGATAGATAGATAGATCATTTAAGTAACCTCAGTAAAGTAACTGAAGATCCATGTCGATCTCCCTGGTGACTAAGGCTATACGTAGCTCCACGTAATGTATACTCTGCCACTAGCTTGATGTGGACTTTATGCACTACACAAGACAACATTTACAGCGTTTGGCAGATGCTCGTATCCAGAGTGACATACAACAGTGCTTTGATTTCAATAAGACAATAATCTCTGCTAGTACAGACAGGTTAGAGTCCAAACAATTCCTAGCACAGACACTGTTGGAGCAACCGTTACTACTACCCTAGAAGGCAGGAAAGATACACAATTGAGCACAATATAAGAGCCTAATGCATTACAAGATATTTAAACTAGTGATAGCTTAAGTGGTCCATGAAGAGATGGGTCTTCAATCTGTGTTTGAAGACAGTGTGGCACTCTTCTGTTCAAACAGCTAGAGGGAGTTCATTCCACCACTTCGGTGCAAGGACAGAGAAGAGTCTTGATGTTGGTCTTCCACATGTCTGGAATGACAGTGGGTCGAGCTGAGCCATACTGGAAGCTCTGAGGGTACGAGGTGCAACTCGAGACATCAATGGTATATTTAAAAACACATTTATCCACCGTACTATGCAATCAATAACAGTGTGCACATCCACAACCGACCTACACCCTTCTTATACAACCACTCTTTCAGCTACCTCTGACGGTGCCTTCATAGCTGCCTTTAGGCCTCTAAATCCAAATTCAATCAATGTGAATGTGACAGACTTTGATACAGATCCGTAATACGTCTTTCTCTACTTGCCTAATATATGCCTGCCACCCACGCTCTCTCACCTCAGTCACCAAATCTGCATATCTCAGCTTCATCCCTTTGAAAGATCCATCAACCCCCTGTTCAAAAATGGAACTGTTAAATCTGTCTACTTTGAATGCAACCCCACATCCGGCCTTAGCATGGTTATGCATTGTGGTACCTGTAATTTCTTCCTGCATGGGCTTGTTAGCTTCAAGTTTTGTGCTTCACCCAATTTACCAATATTAACACCTTGCCTTTGCTCTCCATTACACTACTCTTTTCACACAAACCTATTTGCCCTACTAGTACCATCTGTGCAGTTCCTGTACAAATTTTCAGAAAATGAAGTAAGCACTGATTATGCATCCAGTTGCACATCCCTGTGACACATGATCCTTAAATGCTAAAAATGTGTTCCAATGTCCCATTCTGTCTCATTCAAAGTTATAGTATGTGTGAAGTCACCCCTTTGCTTTGGTTTCTAATGAAGACGAGCATTGGCAGACTCGGTATGTTTGAAAGACCGGGGCAAAAAATAAAAAGGGCACGTTTTTTCCCACTGTAGGGAAAATTTGAGGGGCACCTATTCTGGAACTTCATCATGTACAGTTGTAGAAAAACCTTGTACAACACTGCATCACAGTTTATCTACTGAAAAGGGCTCAATATGGGAAACTGTCTAGTAGGGGTGCAACCCCAACTAAGAACACTTAATGCAACCTTTTCAGTTGGAAAGGCAACCAAATAAGTGGAGTCATTAAGACAGCTTACCAAGCTTTCTTGTTCTAGAGGGCACACCATCATAATTTATTGCAAAAAGGGGCCATTTTTTCCAATGTGAAGGGCACTTTTTGCCATTCTAGAGGGAACTTTTGGTGATGTGTTTTCGAAAATAGGTGCACAAGGGGTCATGGTTGCCAGGGGACACTGGTTACACTAAACATTGCATGCGAGTGAGGTAAGGATAGGATGGTCTTGGAGGTGGCATAATGGTTTTCCAGGGTGACCCTTCACCTAATACCCACCTATAAAATGAGCTTGTAGAATGTACATTTTTCTCTATGAAATGTAACAAATTATTATTTCTCAAGTACTTTCCTCGCCTGAGTATAGAACTGTTTGAGATCAGTGTTTTATGTTGATCTTAATTGGCAGGAGACATATAAATCAATGGCTTACTGAAGATGCTGAAAACTGTCCAGCAGGGGTTATCTTCTACTGCCCTCTGATGCTCATTTAAGAGTAATGCAGTTTTTTGGTTAAACTGTGCTATTTGAGTGATGATTTGTCAATCTATTATTGTCATTTGGTTTTTACTATAAATTGAATTAAAGGAAATATTCCAAGACAAGAAAAACAAATATGACCATAGAAAAAAAACAATACAAAACAGTCACATTCAATCTCTTGAAATGGAGGTCTCTTAAATAGAAAGTAACAGCTCAATGTGCTTGAAAGCATCAACATAATCAACAGCATTATATGACTGTAGCATGCCACTCTGTTCAATGAGGTGTTATCCATGGCTGCCTCATATCAGATACACTTTTCAGTTAGCTAAATATTCTAAGATGAGGTCATTCATAATAATCTACAGCAGGTCCATGTCCAAGCCACGACACACTCCTGACTGTACCTATTTAATAAGTTGGCATCAGTCCCACAAAAAAAAAAATTGATTCCTCTTGTTTGGAATGAAACCTACAACCACACGAATGTTCTCTGAAGAATATTATAATCATAGTTTATTTTTTTTCTCAGAATGAATAAAAACAGTCATACGATCTCAGCTTCTGGATTTATACCAGTTTAACACTTTTTTAGGTAATCAAAAGCAGTTCCATGTACGGCATTCTACTTTCAGATTGTAATTGCTTGAATCATAAACTGTTAACCTGTTTCAGTAACTGACTGGTTAGTACCTTTTATAAGTTTGTACTGGGCTATATAGCTTTATTCACAGATGTGTTTACATGATGAGCTCACTTTTCTTCAGGTTTTCTCAGATGCTAGTTTTCAGAATGAAGTTTCACTTTTTTACTGTTTTCAACTACCCTTATATGTTCAAATTAGAGTTTAAAGAGCATGGGGCCCTGATGACTGGTTGTTAATTGATTGTCCTGCTAATAAGATGCCCTGATGCCAGACCTTCATTGCGACTTTCTGAGCTGAAGGCCTTGGTAAAGCAGCTATTAAAGTGTAATAAGACACTATAAAATAATGTAAGACACTATTAAAGTGTTCAATATGATGTTCTTGCATAATTAAATTTTTTGACATTGTTCACTCTTCATAATTTTTGCTTTGCACCATTTTAACACCAACATTAAAGTTTAGGTGTAATTATGAAGTCTGATCACTAGATGGAGACAGAGACTGGGAAACAGCTATAACTATTTGTTTAGTTCAGAGTGTAGTTTCATATAGTGTGAATTAAAACAATAGATAAAATAAAACCAATGATGTGAATTACAATGCACTTCTATGATTCTATAAGTTCATTTAAAAGGCTTATATCAAAATACAATAAAAGTGAAAGATATTTTCAACTATATGCAGGATTGTAATACACAACACACTTTTTTTGCTTTAAAGTGGGCAGCAGGTACACAGATTCATTCCATCTGTAAAATGTAAAGTATTTTTAGTACAGAACATTCAGAACTATATCCATTAAAGCAGTATATTTCTTTCTTGTGGTCTAATAGAAAGGAACACTTACAGTACATGTGAGGAATTTTTTTTCCTTTGAATAACGCACCAAGTGTGTGACAGGAGAGGTTTATGAATAACCCCCACAGAGTCTAATTATTACTCAAGATGAATATCTACAATATGAATTACTGAGTTTAATTTCCTTTCCCTATTAGAATAAGTGCCTCTATAAGGTCAGCACAATGGGCACATAAAAAGATTATCATTATGACAATTTCGCCTGAAACATCGTTTTCATTTTGCCAAATGTCTGGGCATCAGCCTGGTATTTTCACACTTCCAGAGGGTCTTATTACAGTTGTCAAGCATATTTATCACACCCAAAGGTCAATATGCAATGAAAAGCCCTAAAACAACATTTGGTCATGATTTTTCATTTGAGACTGCTGGGCAGACCTAATTGAAACTTCATTCGAACATCAGATGGATGTTGCTTGTGGATGGTTTAGGTAAAAATGAGACTGCATGGAAGAGTTCATTTCTCAAACGCCACACAAAACATCAACCTTCAAACTCGGGCAAATGTATTTGTGTTCAGTAGTCAGTAGACAAATGACTGTTCCATTGCCATTCTGTTCTTTTCAGCAGTTAACCACTGTTGGTGTGACGTCTGAAAACAACATGTAAAAGTGTGGCAGACACAGTGTTCGGCTAATTGCTGTGATTATGGGAAGCGAGTGCACAGCTAGAGCTTTGGGTGAGGCTTTGGAGAAGTCTGTATGACAATGATTTGAATTCTTTCATGTTCATACATGGAGAGTTGATGTGAATAGATATTTTCTTGGTAAATTAGATGTTAGCAACATCCATGTCATTTGTTGGAGCCCATTGCAACAACAAACATGAATTATTGTTTTCATGGAGTACTGACACTGACACAACAAGTGATGCTAACAAGACTAGACTACTTATTCACTCAGAAGTCAGTCTTGCCTGGTAAATAAAATGATTTTGTCAGATGGACTGTTATGGACATGATTAGAAGTGTTTTATTTTTCTGACTCTGAAAGTCAACAATAGACCTAAGTGCATAAAATACTCATAAATAAAATTACCCAGTCTGTCTATAGTTTTCATAAGCAAATTCAAAACATGGACCATGTATCTCATACTTTACCGAAGAAGACAAAAACATTCTTAACTTTCAATTTAAGTTAATGTAAAGAGAATGTTGGAGCATTTCTATTTATACATTCATCTTGAAATATAATGTAAAAGTGTCTGCTGTGTTCAAATGGTATAGAAAACCAAAAATTGGAAAAACTTTTTGGTTTTCATTGGACAACAGTGATATGGATTAGAATGTTTAAATGTACAATATATTGCTTTAAATAAAAGGAAGGATGCTTAGAAACACAGTCTCTCTCAAGCCTGCTTTACAAGGTGTTCACATATATTAATCATTCTGTAGCTTATATATAATAAAATATATTTATTATACATTATTTGTGCTCATTTGTACTAGTCAAAGATAATTACAAACATTTAAAAATGTATGCACAATTTAGTTGCTTAGTGTGCTTAATATAAATAATAAAATATTTTTTATTATTTATTTATTTACATTTCTTTCAGTAGTAGTGATAGGAACCAGAGGTTGTAATGTTGATATTGGTGAATCCCTTTTAGATGTAACCTTGTCTCTGAACAATAATGTGCTGTATCCATAACAATTTCACATAATAGCTTTCAGTGAGACAGCTCTTACAGGCTCTAAACAGTCTGGACGCCTGCTTTCTATAGTTACTGTTTTGAGAAATTCTGACTAGGAAGGTTCTCTAGAAAGGCATATGTCAACTCAATCTCCTCTTATTGACATTATTTATGTGATTATGTTGGCATTTTGAAAAATCAGTGGAATTCTTCAAGCCTGTGTCTGAGCAGAGAATGTCCAGAAATCACATGGATGTTCTTAAAGGACAAAACATCAGCTGTGAGGATGGCTATACCACTAAAATCCACTAAGCACACCTTTTTATTCTTTGGCTCTTCGCTCTCTCTAACTCTTCTGTTGTCGATGCGATCAAGAGTGACAAGGACAGCAGCAAGGTGTGTTTGAATCTCATTTTACACCTTTTCTCAGAGCTCTTTTTTTCTTTTACAGGGGAGGTAAAATTGAATTGCAGATGTCAATATGACCCTCACCTCTGTGTGGAAGCGAGAACCAGTGGACAAGGTTAGCACAAGATTTTGCGGTTGAAATATAGCCACTGGCTGGAGCAAAGCACAGTGTTTATTAACATCTGAGCACTGGTTGTCCATCGTCCTCGTGGTCAAGTGAGCTGAGTCATGATTCCTGTCACGGAGCAAAGACGAAAGCCTAGCAAAGCATCAGGCCTGCTCATCTCTTACTATCCTGTTTCAGTCTATAAGGAGACAGTCATCCAATTTGTTCCCAAATTTTATATATATTTGTGATATTTTAGCAGAAAAAAATTGCAGTCTTTTTAGCTGTTTGTGGTTCTGCAACCACAGGCAAGATATAAACTAATCTCTTAGTTTATCCATCTCTGGACTAAAACATGAGCAGCTTTCCACCTGCACTGTGGGCTACAGTCATACTAGAACTCATAATGCCATTGAGCTTTTTCATAATGCAGAGAATCGCCACTGTTTTATACAAGCTGGCTGCTTGTGTGATGGGCAAAACCTTTGACATAAGCGTAACAAAAGTTCACTGTATATACATTGTATGGTATGAAGTAAAAATTAAACTAATGAAACAGCATATGTACTGTGTGTAGTGCCCCACACATCAGGGGCACCACTGAAGTCTTCAGTTGGAGAGGGAGGCATGATGGGGGCACACATCAATGTGCTTAGGGCACCCACATGCCTAGCACCGGTATTGCAGCTTGGCATTATTTATCCAAAAACCCTTTTCCACCACTCTTTTTCACACAGCCTAATAATGCTCTTAATTTCCCACCTTGTTCTAACATAAAACACTTTTTGCGAGGGCCCTGAGTGGCTTAGCATGCTAAGATGCTGACACTATGGGTTAGGGGATGGGTTAATTGGCTATTACGACATTGGGAAGGGAAGAAAATTGGGGGGAAAAAAACAACTTTTTGCAATATTTGGGTTTTTCCCCCATTTCCATTCAGGGTTTATTTGCACATTTTTAAAATTCACAAAAACTAACTGACATGTTAGTCAGTGATTTGTTATAACTCTTCACCCCATGAAGAAAATTTTAAATGTTTTTATATAGTGGATTACAACATATCACTTGTGCACACTAGGTTATATAATAATCACAGCATTTGTACTACATTGAGTGTGTTCTGACGGTAAAGTGTTGGCAAGCTAACCTTAGCCTGAAGTTATAGCAAGTTCATTGGGATAAATTCAGTATCTTCATTACATTTTCTGTGCACCAAAACAAGTTAATAAAGAACAGATCATATAAGATTTACTATTGGGAGTGTTCTAGAACATTAGTGGTTTAGCATGCTAGCTCTGGACCAAGTTTTAAACCAAAATGGAGCTTTACTTGATGTTCTTTGTCATATTAATTAGGATTCATTGTGTCGTGTCATTTAGAAAACAAAATTAATTGCTTCTCTGTAATCTTTTGTCAAAATGTGGTGAATTTATCCACTTTTAAACACCTAATCTTTTTCTACATAGTGTACCCACATCAGGGTAAAGCAAAATATATACAGTATATAATAATCAGTAAATCCATGGATTGTTTTTTGTTGCTCCAGCCATCACCCTGTCCTTTTACCAAGTCAGTTCACTATGAAAAACAAACTGGCCAATCAAATTCCACTGGATAAAATCATTATTTCCTGGCAAAATGCCATCATTCATTGATATACATTTAACTAATTTAACTGACAAGGTTTCATTAGCTCAGACTACTAGCCAATAAACCCAAGATAAACTTTAAACAGCCCATATTCTATGCTCCTGCGAGTATTTTCCACTTTCAGCCCGAAGAACAGTAAATCAACTAAAAGACTTAGTAGTGACTTAGTTTACTAATAAAATCCAAGCTGTATCTGGAATAATCCCCTGTTTACTATTCCCTACAATAGAACATCTGGCTCACTATAGAGCACTATTATAAGGAGCAGAATTTACAAATGCAGCAAATGTGTTTTGGACACTTCATCAGACTATTATAATATTGGCATCCTGAGCTATAAGAGCTTACACATGCTGTTTTGTTCAGCATTAATGCCTTCAAGTAACCCATGCCTTGTTCACTAATCAATCAATCAATCAAAATTTATTTATATAGTGCTTTTTACAATGGGCGTTGTCACAAAGCAGCTTTACATAATTAATATCAAACAATCTGAATCTAAGCCCGATTTGAGCAAGCCAAAGGCAACAGAGGCAAGGAAAAACTCCATCAAGGCTGGAGGAAGAAACCTTGGGAGGAACCAGACTCACAAAGGGGATCCATCCTCCTCTGATCAAACTACTGATAGAGATTTACATCCTTAGTTAAATCTGACATTATGCTATAGTATAAAACAATAATGATATTAATAATAGTGATCATTGCATCCATATTGGGTATCATAATTAAAATGCAGTAGCATTAGAGCTTCAGTGCGATCATTGCTAGTAGTAGATGTAAGTGAGCAACAGGTCTAGCAGTAAAACCCACTCCGGAGCAGAAGGAATTGACCACAGTAGGTGTAAAGGACCTGGTGGTCTGTTGCGGACTGCAGGAGAATTCAGCCATCAAATACCTTCAGTGGCCATTTCCTCAGAAAAGAGAGAAGAAAACAAACAGCAAACAGAAACAATTAGGCTGAGTGCAATAGAAAACATATGTGAATATTTGCATTGAGATGGCATCCGGTCGAGCTGGCTGGGAGGAAGAAAACCAGAAAGAACAGATATTAGAGTGTCATCAGACCAGAAGGTAACCATCCATATCGCAATATCCTCCACCCCCCAATACCATAACACATGCTGGCCTTTGAACTGTGCACTGATACCACCCTCTGTGATGGTCTCTCTCCTCTAGCTGCAGGACCCATGATGTACAGAAAGATTTTCAGATTGTGATTGGTTGGACCACAGGACACTTTTCCACTTCATCTCAGTTCTAGATCTGGTGTGTATATGGTATAACTTTTGCATGCAATTTGGCTGTATTTGTGGATGCAGTGATGAACTGTGTTCAAAGACAATGCAGTGATGTCCAATGCAGAGTGATGATTTTATTTCAGTGCTGGTTTAATGCAGTGCCATCTGAGGGTTTTCATTATCCCTTTCATTCCTTTTTTTCTGAACTCTTTTATGATATTATATATCACAGATGATGTTATTTACTATTTTACTTTGAGGACTATTATTCTTGAATTGCCCACAAACTTGCAGTGTTGCTGTACATGTACATTACTTGTAGTGCCTTGTTGGATTATTACAGTGTACTGAATATTCTGTCCTATATCTTCAGACACTGCTCTAAAATGATGGATCCTCATAGTACTGCAGTATATAGTGAACATAAAGTTTCGGACACACTGCCAGTTTACTAAGTTATCCATTTATCTACTGGGCTAAACTTTTTTTTCGAAGTTTATGGAAACCCAAAGTGTGTAAGAGTGTGTGTATACCAAATTTCATCATTAAAAACGTCAGTTCTCCTCCTGTGTGGCTCTACAGGCACAGAAACATGCACCAAGTCATCATAATAATACATAATGCAGCACTAGGTACCAAGGAGACAGTGCAGAGAGCACCGCCCACTTCATTAATTCCCCCATAATGCCACCTCACACAATGCCCTGGGGGAGGCAGCTAACGTAATCTGAATCTTAAACGCCTATCATCGTGTCCGCCTCTGTTTGTCCTATTTAAATGAGACTCGCACAGATATACACACATACAGCACACGAGATTGCATGGACACACACAAAATGTCAGATACTTACAGCAGACATTCCTTAGAGTTTGTGTTGTCTTTTGCTTTTGGGTTTAAGTGACTCAGAATTTAGCTTTTGTATAATTGCATCAACACTTCAGTATCACCTTTTGTTTTATTTTGCCTTATTGTGTTAATTGTATTATCAAATTGTATACAACCTGGAAACGTCCTAAAAGAATGTCATTTTCAACTAGAATGACATTCCTCCAACATGCACACCTGAAGCAATGTCTCTCTCTGTTTCTTTCTTTCTTGGCTTTGAACAGTGACGTGCTGTGGAGGTCTTAGTCCTAGTACTTGCCACTTTCTCTGCATTGTCCATTATAATAGGGTTTTAAAAGTGAAATACCAACAAGTTATTCACTTGGTATTCACTTTAAAAGTGTTGTTATTCATTTGTAGACAATAATAGGCACAAAACCTGTGACTCATACTGTAAATTGCTCTTTTTATCTGTGTATACAAAACATGATAATAACTGTCTAACAGAACTACCTAATTTAATTCACAACATCAGAAAGAAAGGATCATTCAAAACCAGAGGCTTCATTTTGTAGACGCAAATAAAAAAAGACTCTTCAGATATGACAGAAAGCCCAGACGGGAATTAGTAAGCCTGTTTTTGCCCGTTTATCAATAATCAGTGCAGGAATAGATTCAGCAGCATTTTACCTAAGGTCTTGCTCAACCAAAACAAAATCATGGCAATTAGATGCTTGTCTTACAGACTAGAGAAATAATTAAAAGTGTGATCGTTAGCTAAGTCAGAGTTTAACTATCCCTATCAGCTGAAAAAGCGAAGGCCAGCTTGCTGGTGTTTAATCTAACCTCATCTGATACTCCTTTATTTGCGTATTTATACCTCTGTGAAGTGAGGTTAATTGGGTTTTGTGAATTCCTGGACCTGTTTAGCAGCCTTGTGTTATGCAGGATCGAAAGGCCATGTTTAGAATAGATAGGAGTTTCTTTGAGAGAATGCTGAAAGTATTGTAATCGCATTGCAGTGAAAAGTTATCTGTTACAAATGAGTAATTACTTTTCTCTCTCTTCCCATTACATACTGAAAAAAAAATCTCTGTAAACTTTGGTTACTCTTCAAACAAAAATAAATGTCTGGTAAAGACCGCAAACATACACCACATTTAAAATTCTAATATTTGACCATTTATGTTTATATTCATGTTTTAGATGCAGATCTTCTTGTTTAACAAGATGGTTAAGGCTTGATTTAAAGTCCATAGTTAATGCTATATGAACATGCAGACATGAGTCTGGCTGTAATAATGTCTGGAATAATTTAATAACTGTAATAAAATGCAATTAAATGACTGCAGGACAGGATAGTTTACAGTTATTTTCTTGGAAACCTGATTTTTACATACATGCTCCACTGCACTTCTCCTGAGATCGCTACCTTGCCGTGGTGGAGAAGCTTGAGAGAACCTTTGAGTCTAAGAGCGATGCCATCTGGAGCTATGCTCCTGGTAGGGCCACCCTTGATGGTAAGGTCGAAGAGGAGGTTCCAGACAAAGAGCGATCACACTC